>JACWFT010000129.1:0-30188 GCA_019775415.1 Penicillium sp. VS I D KN
AAAATGACGATCGTGGGCGCAAGTGGGTACTTGGGAGCCACAAACTACGGAGCATCACTGCTTCTGGGTCAAAGGCATGCAGAGCGGAGAATGAGAGATGCAAATCGCAAGAAGTCTATGGAGCACCCTTAAGGTTGACCTTGGCAGATAGCGCCAACGATCTTTCGTCCCTGTCAACCTGGAAATAGTCTGACTTTAATGCCAGGATCTATCAGGTGGCGCCAGGACTGCTCGTTCCCCCCATTTTCCACGCTAGTTTTGATTTGTATTTTGGATTTTAAGATCTTATGGCGTTCTCGATCCGCCCGCACTTGGATCAATGTGTAATATTCCCAGACTCAAAAGGAAACCACGAATTCTGGTCCCTAGACACCGATGGTATTGTCCGTGTTCAGTGTATACATCCGTAAATACGATCTCAGATTTTGGGCGGTTTGAGTTTGGAACTAGTACTTTTCGAAAAAGAATGAGCAAATCAGGAAATTACAAATATACCTCTCAGATCAATCGGCAAGGTCCGGAATTTCCACAGATCCCATCGACACATACCATAGGGGCAGCAAAGGGGTGAGGGAAATTGGAAGTTGACAGCGGTATTCTGCTAACTGTTCCTGAGTCAGCTGAACTTGATTAATTAAATACTAGAAATCCATTGGTTTTTCTAGTGGAGCACAACAAATCAAAAACCGAAATCCTCGTACGGTCAGGAAGTGGAGCATTCAAAACCCAGAAAGCAGTCTCCGAACATCGTGGCCTACCACTGGTTACCGATCGCGACTCATCCCGAGGGCCAAGTCGTGCGTCCATAGCGAGCTCCTGATCAAGGGCGAACAACTGAGCCCGCTTTTTCTCTCTCTCTTTGCCTTGTAAAGTATTCTCGCATACTGGACAAGAGCACGTGAATCCTCACTTGTCCAGCTCTGCTTTGCGTTGGTCCCTGGTGCGATTCGTACCATTGATATACATGACTGTAAGCTCCTCGCCAGCCATTATGTCGCGTATGGCGTGGAATGTCTCTTCTTCAAGCATTGGATTATATGCAAAGTTGACATTTGGAAGGCATGAGTGGTTGATGCGAGAGCCAAGCAAGAAAACGCTACCAAAGGCGTTCGCTGCATAGATTGCGAGTACCGTACGATGCAGTTCTGGAATTTCCTGCCAAGTCTGATGCATCTCACGCTCCGCAGCGCGTTTAAACGAATCGCACGCATATCCATGGAGCTTGAGGAACGATTCTTGCTGTGAAAGAGGAAGCTGATCGAAGGCAAGCACAATATCTTTCGCGTTCCAGTCCTCGCTACTGACTTCGAGCAAAGCTGGTTCAGAGATAACACGGGTGCCTTGAGGGATGTTGGCTCTCGCAAACACGCCCAATCCTTTGCTTTCTAATTCTCTTACCTCAACGAGATGGGTTGCATCTGGACAATATCTCAATATTTGTGTCCTTAAGCTACCCTTGGGACTTCGACATACCCCGATCAACACTCATATTGCTCACCGTTGGGTAATTCATAGTGCAGGAGAAAGCAAGTCTAATTTTGGGTGCTGAATCGACTTTTTAGAACTGATAGTCCTATAGAGGTTTATATTAATTATCAGCGTTCGAAAGTTGTTAAGGGACCGTAGCTCCATGGCTGTTGCCCCGCTGCGTGTAGCTGTATAAATGGTCCACTCTTAGATGCAATCATCATTGCCCGAGTCAGCATCATCTCAGGCACTCATACGTGGCTCGGACCGCCGCCACTTATGTTGGAGAAGCACTTTCACTGCCAATGAACGGGGCCGTACGACATGAATATGCAGTAAAATCACGCAATAGAAGAGTGGCTCTCTATCATATCACGAATCAGATGAAGCTTCTAAGAGCCATGTCGCTGGTGTGATTTTGAGTATGAAAGCTCGAATACAGACGGATGTGGGTGGGTGGGAGATGGGGCTCCTGCGATGCGCATGCGTATAGCACTTTCGTGAAAAATACAATTTTTGTTGTCGTGGCACGGTAACGTATTTCCCTAGCGAGCGAGAGACCCGGTCAGCCGGGACACTCCAAAATATATAGTAAATGTTATTTTATATCTCAGCGACAACGCATGTAAACTATATCAAATTTTCAATACTATTTCTTCAATTTAATTATAGTTTACAATTGGAGTTTGGTATGTATTAATAGAGGATTTTACACTATTACCGTAAAATACACCATGGTTTGGCTCTCGAATCTTTAGATATATATCTTTGACTTAAACACCCATAGAAACTAACTAAACATCGGGGGTAGACTTGAGATAGTATAAAGATTATATATCTACGAGGAGAATCGAAGAGAAGGTATGGTTGCTGAAATATCAAGTTATAATTTATTGCATTGATTATGTGTTTTAAGGCATCCCGGCTGACCGGGTGTCCCGCTCGCTAGGGAAATACGTTATTCTAAAATTCCCTTACCAAATCAGAAAGCGGTCTGAATGGCGGGGCCTCTCCGGCTCATCCTATCAGGACTCACGGCGGCTGAATTCATTATCCGGGAATCAAGTCCTAAGAGTGCGGAGGTATAACTGATTCCGAATAACTGTACCAACGCAATAAGGTTTTGCGTTTTCCAAAGCAGCTGGGCTCGTATACATTCAAGTGGAGGGTCACATGCATGCCTGTATACAATTCGGCCATTCTCGAATATCGGTTGGAAGGAAAGCTTTCGGTAGAGCCTTAGTTGCATCTCGTCAAAACGGCCCTCTCGGGGCGCGATATCTTTTTTAGCTTCCCAACACGTCTTCTTGCCTTTCACTCGTCGCCCGCACGGCCTTTACGATGGCAATATCTACGGCATCGGATCTACGTCCCTGCATTCTGTCAAAAGATCAGCGACCGACGCAAGCTGAGCTGCGAGACAGATAAACGCAGAACACGAGCAAGCAAGTCCATCAACCGTGCAACAACGGTCAGAAGTCGCTGCCGAACTTGGTATTTTCAGTAATGGCATTGAAGACCTGAAGAACACGTCCGTCGCATCGCGTTCCCTGCCGACTGAACGGCGCCATGGAATGCGTGTCTCTTCTCAAGAAAGTGAGAGCTGAAACTTCGACACTGCGGACAGAGGAAGTCCGTGCGCATGATTTTTATGTCGAGGCATCGACAATGATTTGAAAAGTGTTCGTTAAATAGTAGAATCACTTCATAACAGAGCATCAAGGACTTTTCCCCTATCTGTGTTGGTCTGTGACGGGACGCGGGGTGAGCTCAAATCAAGGCCACTAAATCTAGGTACATATTATCTAGGTACATACTGCAGACTATATAAACAGGTTCTGTCTATAGCTGCGGCCTCACAATTGCAGTCTGCAATCAACTTGAAGTTTGAATTTTTTCTTCGCATTCTTTCCAACCGCCCCGTAGGTAGCTCTTGTGCTGCTCAAACACAACTAGCTGCTTCTTTCCTGTGTTTCGTCACAACGAGTTCATGCTTCGCACACTGAAACCTCAGCTTCCTGGTGGCGCAGACACGATGTACATATTCCCAAATCCAAGAGGGCGATTGTGTTTCTTGAGGAGAATAGGTGGGCACCGGGGTCGTGTGACCTATAAAAATTCAGCATACACCAGAAGATGTAAGGGGAAAGAATATTCTTTTCTTTCCATTCTGACCAGCCAATATACTACGCGGAGACATGGGGTATGTTTCAAGCTGTGGGAACAAGAGCACGGTTTGAGATGATAGCAGGGAGGCGAATATTCAGTGAACGGGCGTAAGGTGAGCTATCAAGTTGTTCCAGATCCCAATTAGAAGCGGAAGATACCAACTGCCTCCCAAATTTTTTTTCTAAAGCTTAAAAACAACCCTAAAGCTTAAAAACAACCCTGAATCGATATGGTGAGCCTTGTCATATACGGAGTACTTTCACATGCTTCCAGAAGTCTGTAGTTGGCTTTCGGGTAATCTATGTAATTGGACTAAATCATCATCATGATTAGGCTCATCAGAATCATCGGCTAATACGCTCTTCCATCTCTTCCCAGTACTAATAGCAGCCCTCGAAATATCTCTATCCTCCTCCTCATCATCACTGATAGGCTCGATACCATCTATTTTAATAGAAAGATGAGATCCTTTAGCGACCTTTAAAAAATATTCGTTCCTCCTATGAAACCGTCGCCTCCCAGGCCCCAACCCTGTGTCCAGCCGGTTGGAGTTTTTCTTGCTTCGCGAATCTTCCAGAATAATGAGCCCTATCAGAGATTAGCTTCGACTCCAGTCATGAAAAGTTGACGCTAGGTTGCCTGGCAATACATCATATATAGCTCGCAGATCCTCCCTGTAGACCTTGTTGTTCTTCTGGATCAGAAGCCAGGTTGTTCCCCATTCAAAGAAGGCTGCGAACCACTGCGAAGTTGTCAGCAAGACCCAACTTCCTGAACTCGGGTTAAGACATTACCCCGAATGGATCAGCTGCACAACGATGGCCATGCATAAGCATGAAGAGTTCTTGAAGTGTCAAAGCGCCGTCATGGTCCTGATCCCATTTTGAGAACGAATTTTCGAACAATTGCGGCAGAAAGCGACCCTCCGGATCGTATGTGCCACTGTCCGAGCCGTGCTGAGACTGGGTCAGCTTTACCATCGTACACAACATACAGCTGTATTTTAAATACTCACCTTGGCTTTGTGGATGCTGGGGACGTAAACACGGAACCAAGGATCGGGCAACCACGCATACGCCAGACGTGTGGGGTACGAGAAATTGATGTTGATTATGAGGGTCGCAAGGATTGAGAAGATGATTTTGAAACCCAGTTCCCGGAATCCGTTATATGTATCCCAGGGAAAGATTATCCCATCACCGTCGCGATCCCAGAAAAGGATATGTTGTTGAAGAGGCGACTGCACCCGGTCAGCGTCAGAAGGCCGATAGGGACTGTCCAATTTAGTAGACATACATAACCGTCATTCTTTCTAGCCCACTCAAGGTCGCCCTCAGGTCTGTCCACCGACATCGCTGCGTTTGCCCGCGCAACACCTGGATTTTCTATGACATCACCGAGAGACACTGCGGGCAGCCGCCTGCTGGTGATATAGCTCTTCTCGGAAACTATCACTGTTTCATTGTTCCCTCTCGCCGCCTCAAGAGTCGGCTTTCTTTCACGAATTTTAGAAGTATTTGTAGGAGTTCCGTCAAGCATCGTATATGTTCATGAATTTTATGGCGGTGTAATCGATATTAGCGAACAAGGCTACAATGCGAATCGGCTCTATGTGCTGTCGGAGATGTCGAAGTTCAGACGAAAGTAAGAATTGAACCTATTGACTATTGCTGTTCTCTGGCGAGGGGCCTCGCATACGTCATCCACGCATCAAGAGGCCGCAAATCTTGATTAGCGGATAAAACAGTCGAGTCGGCGCGCTTTCCGAGACCGAGATAACAACTTTGGGTTCAGATTCTTAGCTCGACAGACTTTCCCAGTGTGACAAAAGCTTGGCAGTGATTTAGTACGACGGAGAACTGGGACAACATACGGTATTTATAGAGTTTTCGGCTAGTTTTATCGCCCACCCGCCAACGCTCGATATATACGGAGGCATAACATTGGCAGGAGACAGTCAAAATTGTCTCTCACTTCTAGGTCAGCAATGGAGTGCCATATGTGGCGCTGACGGGATATTGAACGGCCACGTCCCAGCAGACATGCCAGTCTCCCTACCCAGAGATGTGTTGTGGAAACCGCAGTGCCAATATCGGAAGAACTGCGCATACAAGCGGTCGCTTTCCTAGTGATACGCCTTGAGTTGAGAAGGACTGCACCTTCGAGACACCTCGGACAGTCTTCTGCCATATTTCATAAGCAGTCTCAGTGGCTTGTCGTAGGTTCGCTAAGGTGTTCAGACGTCGACCGATGAGTCGTTGTCCACCATAGCGATCGAATGCGCCTACGCATGGGCAACGGCTTGAATAAACTTTGCTAGGGACCATACTTCACTAGGTCGAGGTAGATGCGTACACGGAGCAGTGTGCATTTTATCACCGTACCCACAATAGCCTCGTGGCCAATTTTCCGAAAGGTGGAACAATAGCAGAAAGCTCTTTAGTGATGAGATGGATGATACGTTTCTTTGAGACAGTCACAAGTCGCATCCGCCTGACCAACCGATACCCGGTACTCTTAGGGAGTTCGCAGAAAATTCTGGAATCAACTGCCAAAGGGACAGTCCAAGGACTTGCCATTCTTGGGCAGAATGAACGACAAGCACTCAAGGCTGTTTTTGTCTGAATGGCGCAATTAGTTATTTCTAACACCTCTATCTAGTATCAGTACTCTGGCTGTCTACAGAAAAGCCCTATGTTATTGCGCCCGTTTCTTTCAAGGTGGGCGGAGAGTCAGTGAGCTACGGATAGCGACCCAATTGAAGCCTGTACGTTCTCGGATGAGGAGCTTCATACTACCCGGCTTAGTGATGAGCGATTCGCGAGCTCCTCGAACTGCGATCGTTATTGCCTGACAGATTCCGCGGCCGTCACTTAATCCCTGGGAGGAAATCTTGTGGCATGAGTCGCACGAAACCCCGTCCAAGCCCATTGAGAGGATATACTCGCGATATATCTAATGTTGAAGATGGAGTCAAAAGTAGGTTCGTGATATCGGGAAAAAGGGTAGGAAAGCCGGTGACAGTTATGGCAAGCGATACAAAGGGCCCAGATACCTTGCGACTAGTAGCTCAGTACGTACTTTCTCGAGTTGGGAAGAGCGCCGACCGGTGAAGCTCGCAAGGAAAGCAAAAAGTGAATATCTTGCTAGACCATGAGCAGCGGAGTTTATTGGCCGGCGATCTAGGAGATTGGAAGTTCCCGCAATAGAGAAAAAGATATGCAACAGGGACAGCAGGGTCAACAATTTGTCCTGTTGTCGAAATCAGAGCGAGGCAAAGATGGCCGGCCCAGTGATCATCACGCTCCAAGTATGGAGTCTGCCCAGGGCATTGCAACTGGTACTTCCAAACATCATTGTTCATTAGGCCGAGTCGTGGAACAAGGAATGCAGGGGGCCCTCTGATGAAGTCATTCTCTGCTGAAGGCATTGCCGACACACTGGTTTTTCAGGGCACGTTGTCTAACGCTGCTTAGAAGTTGAGATAATAAGAATTAGCGAATGATTCGGTGTGAATAATAAACAACCTATGTTAAATATTATACTTAAATTAGCTTCGATAGGCCCGGAAATTGACTTGGGGTTTGAGCCGGTGACCGGCCCAAGCTTCGCCGCCTAGGCAATGCGCGCAGTATTACCTTATTTTATTTAGTAGGTGATATTGGCCACGGTAAATTTGATAGGTACTGGCGAGGCTACTTACCCAAACTGAGAGCTGCTGAAAGTTGTGTCATAATACGTAATATGGCTCAAGCGACCTTTTCACTGCAGGTTCTTATTGCTTGATTAATGAGAGAGACCTGTTGGGCTTACGCTTATGGTGCTGCTGAGTCGATGGAAATTGTGGTCAAGGTAAAGTTGGTTTTTGGGAGATTTTGAGGTCCAGCAAGAACTACACATTCTATAAGGGAATGCACTTTCAGGTTTACGCCATGTCAATTGTTCAGGGCCGAACATGGACTCAACGACCGCCTTTAAAGTACTGAGACCCGCCCTGCAGTGTCATTACCGAGATCGCGAGCAAATAAACTGCGTATTTCAGGAGCCACCACTTCACTGTTGGTATTCCCGAGTAGGCGTAACCGCCGCTGCCTCGCTTTGCCCATGAAGGATCTTCCTGCACCAGCCTTTCAGTGAGCTCAATCTCACCAGCACAGCTTCGTTACTACGTCGATTATCGGACGATCTACCTTGGATTAGGGGGGCTCTGGGCAGTGGTTGTTTCTCCCGAGGCCGGCGCAGTTGGTAGAACGTCCTACGGCAGAGAGGGCACCTTTTGTCTCTGTTGCATATCCACTTGTCGATGCAAGGCTGGTGGAAAATATGTTCGCATGGGAGTTGCCGATAGGCGGGACTTGTTTCCAACTCCTCCAAACAGATGATGCACATTGCTGGCAACAGAGACTGGTCTTCTGGCATATTAACCCGTGCCCCGTCAGGGGAGGTGGCGCGCTTTGTGTTCCGTCTAACTCACCACAGGTTAAAGGAGGCGTGCCTTCCGAGAGTGGTAGCTGCGTCAAATCCACTTCGTACTTGGAGGAATAAGGAATACGCATGACGGTAGGATACTAGGTAAGGAAACAGACAATCAAAAGTGATGAGTTACAGAAGAGACTATTTTAAACCAAGTTATCGTCGTAGTATCGGAATTGTATGTTGTATTTATGGCTTCATGCTGAGGTCATAGTTCTGCTATCGGCTGGCCATTCACCACAATACAAGCTTTCTGTCTGCGGATAAAGCCAATGCGCGAATCAACGGCTGCAAAGGAAAAGTATATCTCGACACTCATATTCTCGCCACAACATACCAATTGAAGGGGCGGAGTAGAACATGTTTCTCGCCGCTGCTCGACTTTAAAATGATTCTCCATTTGTCATAAGAAGCCACCCGCTTCCTAACTACCATTGCAAAGGTTTATTTATGCGATCTCAGCCGAAGGAGAATGTCCATTAATCGATTGCAAAACCCAGGTTACGCTTTGATTTTCACGCTGAGACGCACTAATAAGCATCAAAGCCTTGTGTTTTTATTCTTATTAGAGGTAAGAGATGATTGTAGTGCCAGTAAAATGACTCGCCCAATAAAGGTGATACGATGCGGAATAGATGGAGGAAAGGCTCCTTCATTACTAGATAACCGACCGCGGCCCGTGAAAAGCAAGCACGCGCATCAAATCATACTGCATGCACTTTCCAAAATTCATGTAGTGCTTCACTACCAGCAAGGCCAAGGTTCAAGGTGGACGCCGGGCTTATTCCTAGTTCAGTCAGGGAGGCCAAGGACCCGCTTGGGAGCGAAACAGGAGAGTAAGAGCTAGATGGGGCTGTAAAGAGGCTCTCGAGCGTGAAAGGGCTTTGGTCGGCCGACATGATAATGTTAATATCATATAATAGTGTGTCCATGTCAGCACCGACCCACTGTTGCTGCTGATGTTGGAGTGCGTCTGGTGACATGGATGAGCTCACAGCGCCCATCATTGAAAGCGGCGTAGGAATCAAGCCACCATTATCCGGTTGGTGTTGCACACCAATATCCGATCCGGCGTACATAGGTTCGCCGGCCGGGGAAACCGTCGGCATATGTTCGCGAACAGAGATGTCCCTCAAGGAGGAGGAGCGAAAGTGTAGAAGGCCAGGTCTTTCAAGGGCATCATCAGGTTCACGGCTGCACAGAGACTGGGTATCTCCCTCAAAATAAAAGCCTTCAGCCTGATCAAAGACTCCTAACCGTGCGAGCATATCGTGAGTGAGTGGGTACCCGTTTGGCTCAGGCTCCAATGAATCGCCGGGCCAAACTCCACCTCGAATAGTACGTCGATACAGCTCGCGAAGCCCTCGGACAAGCCAGACTTGTTGCCGCTCAAGTATTTCCACGTATCTGCCGGGCGTGAGCTTTGCGGTTATGGGTATACAAAACGGCCTAGCAGAAACTCACCCCTTCGGATGCACTCTATCACGGATACCCCTACGCTCACCTGTGATACAGACAGAATTGTCTGCTTGACAACGCAAGCAAGGCGTGGTGCCATCGCACTAAGTAGAAGATTAACAAGATTCAAAAAACAAGCGATGAATAGTCATAGCGTATGTACCTTGGACTTTTTGATTCGGCAGCGATTGCAAGCCTTGCGAACCCTCTTACGCCGGTTGGCCAACGAGGGAGAGCCTTCTGTTGTAGATTTCAGTTGACGAGATGCCATACCTACTGGTTGCCAGAAAACGTGATGGGAAACGCGAGAGTCGAAAAAGTTGAAGAGACAGAACGACTGCAATTGTACATTAAGAATGGGTGTGACGCAGCTTGATTGAAAACAGGACAGCCTATCCGGTCTTTCTCATCTCAATGAACACTTCATTGATGTCAACTAGTTGCGTCGCTATTGCATCGCCGCTGGATCAGATCTTGAATAAGCTTATCCGGTGGCGTCATTGGGTGAACTTTATTGAGCGTGACGGAACGGGTATTCGCTGATGGTGATGTGGTGGCAGCCAGGCTACTTGGACTCAAAACACAAAATTGAGGAGCAGTCAATGAAAGAGTACTTACGGGAAGGCATACCGAGATAAAAGCCGAGCGAGCGCCCTGGCGGCACCGGGCATCGAAGAATCCGGTTTTCATTAGGTATTTGCGCGGATAGATATCCAGATAACTATCCGGTAACTAGTGAAGAGGGGAACGCTCGAAGGCAGCACACTCGAGGATGCGCGGGTCGATCCAGCCGTGCAAAACAACAACACCAGCAACCGCAGGTTATACGGGATATCTGTGGTAGCACCTATATGTGCAGCATGAGAGAGGTGTAGAAGCGTGTTATTCAATACTATCTTCGAGCTGCTAGATATACTACCCGTGCCCAGCATACCAGCGTACTGAAATCCAGGCGTCATAATACAGGTCGGAAAAACCTCTTCCTGTCTACCCTGTAATAACAAGTAACAGGTGGTTCCCCACTACACTAGTTACGTGTATCCGTTCGTCCACGTATAGAGGTATCCACAATCCGGTAGTATGCTCTAAGAAAGTGGAGAAGGATGATCCTCATTGCTCCTTTTTCTCCCCTTATTATTTTTTACATATTTATGATGGACGATATAAACATAATCGCCCCATATAAGGGCCCGTGGCTCTGTTTCTTCCATTCGTTATATATTGTGTGATGCCGTGTTGGTTCCCAGGAGCGGCAGCCATTTTCCCCAGGTCCACTGCGCGCACCCGCTTTCCCTTGTTACTTTATTCACGACCACGGCATCCCGATCGAGCCTGAGCCCATGCAAGGAGCCTCCTAACTGGCCCGGAATTGGCCCAGCCTCGGCGCCTCCGAACTCCAGCCGCCGATGACACCCATGGTGAGGAAGAGCCTTGCCGAGACGTGGACTATCTCTCCCACAAATGGCGTGACGAGGATCTCTGGGCATCCTGGCGCTATACCACCGCCCGCAGGAGTGACTACAGCAACGGAGTGCGTCTGGAGAACGCATCGTGGCGAGCGTGGGCTAAGGCGAAGCACATCCTTGGGACCGTTCCTCCAGAGACCTTGAATTGGTGAGGGGCCACTCGGCATGGATCGTTTCGCTGAAAGTGTCACTTAATTGTTCGCACAGGCTAAAGGAGTGTGATGTCACATGGCTCTATGGTCCCCTGAAGACATCCAACTCGGCCGAAGACTCGACATTGGATATATCGCCATTACTCGGCCACCTTAAAACCCCTCGTTTTCACCTTGGTCGAAAGCCTATCCTGAAAAAGCAAATCGCCTCCGAAGCCATGCTCCAGCGATTGCTGTCTCGACACAGCCGTCCCCAGCATGCAAGGGCTATTCTCGAGGCGCAGGAGGCCGTGGGCTGGGCGCAGCCTGCCTTGATCAGTTCCAATTTTGATCTGGACCACGCTTGCCATCGCACAGAAAGCTCGACCTACTTAATGAATGGCACGTTGACGACAGTCCCCTCATTGACATGGCCTAGCGAGCAACGTCACGTCCGTTTCAATGACGAAGTAGAGCAATGCGTCGCTGTTGAAGTCAGTGAAGACGACGAAGAGGACTGGCCGGCCGCTTTCGAAAATGGAAGCTCATCTGATGACGGCATGGTTATGGTGCGACCTACCTCGGGCATATCATCTTTCGGTAATCAAAGCATCCCGCACCATACCCTTAGCAATGACGGTAAAACTATCGCTCCTCTCCGTCCTGCCTCCCTGAAATGTCAGGGTGACAGTATCGAGTTCAAGGACGGACGAGTCCACAACATTTTCTACGCCCTCCCTTGATACTGTTGCCCCATGTGATGTTTTATTTCCGAAGATATTACTAAATGGGTTTATTTCTGAAGATGGAATTGAGGAGGATAGATTGATCACGTTTGCAATCTCTAAAGCGTGTAGTTTGAAGCAGCAAAATAGCCAATGAAAAATACTCACTAAAGATCTGGTAGTACTTCAAGGCATGTTTCCATAGATATCTCTAATGATGACAAAAAGAAGCGCAATGGACTTCCATTCATCTCTAATGATATGCTTTCGCAATCTGTGCGTAAACACTCTACCGGGTTATTTAACAGCGATCGAGCACTGTCTGTGCCTTGCAGTAGTAGATTGTTCAACAGTATTTCCACGGTACCAACCACAAATCACGTGGCTTCATTTGTATGGCTTAGAGATAGTTGAGCTCGATGGCTGAGGTATAAGCGTGTTGACCGTTGAACTGTTGATTATTTTGACAAAGCAGCTAGGTAGTGATAACATAGGGCGCTAAAGGATAGAGAAGTGGCAGTACTGTATGGGTTTTCTGGATCATCAAAATCATGTCACCTGAGAATATACCAGTTGTGGGGGAATTCTTGGCAGCAGAAAGGTACATAAACGAAAATGCCGTTAAGGCGACACACGGGAAGGTAACAGTCATGTAATCCGATGTATGAAAAATACTACTGCCGCTAAACGGAACAGCCGCCCCACAACACAGTCCGCAATTACATAGGAGAGATGGCCTGCTTTAAGGAACGTAACGCTAGTAGCAAAACCTCTGGACCGTATCCAACTACGAGGGAGCGTATACAGTGTTGCAGGGAAAATTACAAATTGCGGAAAATATTATATTCTTTTTTACTGCCTTTACACTAACTGCTGTAGATACAGGTCTAAGTTGCAACCTCTTCACGTTTCCCGTATTGATCCGGGAAAGTGGCCGGTTAGGAATAATCACGTCCAGACACCTCTAATTGTCCATTTAGTGCCTGTTGAGTTATCGCTGGTGCCTCCTTATATTTCCCCTGTTTAAAGAGCATAAAGCCAAGGTTAATGAAACTGGTGACCGTGTCAGGATGCTCACGTCTAAGCACCTTCTTTCGTGCGTTCAACGCCCGTCGATGCAATGCTTCCGCCTCTTCATATTTCCCTTGGCCGTAGAACACATTGCCAAGGTTATTGACATAGATGATCGTGTCAGGATGCTCGTGTCTAAGAATCTTCTCTCGTGCGTCCAACGCCCGTCGATGCGTCATTTCCGCCTCTTCATATTTCCGTTGCCTATAGAAAACATTGCTAAGGCTACTAACACTGGCTAGCGTATCAGGATGCTCACGTCCAAGGACCTTCTCTCGGGCGTCAAACGCCCGTCTATACATCGCTTCCGCCTCTTTATATTTGCTTTGGCCGGTGAGAGCCGAGGCAAGGTTATTAAAACAGGTGATCGTGTTAGGATGCTCGTATCTAAGAATCTCCTCTCGTGCGTCCAACGCCCGTTGATGCATCGCATCTGCCTCTTCATATTTACCTTGCCTAAAGAGTACTAAGCTAAGGTTATTGACACCGGTGAGTGTTTGAGGATGCGCGCATCTAAGCACATTTTCTCGCGTGTCTAACGCATGTCGATACATCCCTTCTGCCTTCTTATATATTCCCCGAAGTAGTAAATACCATCCGCAGTTGATAGAAATCGTGGCCATATGTAGTCGATCTTCATGCTCATCAGATATCGACTTTATCACCTCTCCCACATGCGGAAGCAGGCTTTAACATTCAGTCCAGCTCTCGTACTGCCCATTGGGAAATATCTATGCCATTATGGCTCGCAACTTCTCTTGCCACCGCTCCAGCTCGAGATGGATCTCTAGCCATGTCCGCACCGATAACTGTACGAGTCGGTGCATATCAAATGACGCTATTTCAGTTTCAACTCGAATAAGAGAGTAGCTAATCAGCGGCGCCAGTGCATCTTCAAACTAAAGCCCATCACCATCGCAACGGATAAGGCCTTCTAGGATTCCATGCCAATCAAACATGCTCATTAACGCCAGCAAATCTGTCGCTGCCGGTCGGTCTTGACGATCTGTTCAAAGGATACAGTGTGTGTGTGTGTGTGTGTGTGTGTGTGTGNNNNGCGAACGATATGCAGGATACAACAACTATATATCTCCGACTATGTACATGTGGGGTGATCCACTTCCTGACAGGAACTTAGAGCCTCGTCACGGCCTATCGTGGCCTATTGCCGCTTCCATTGTTAGGCTGCCCTTATGGCGCACGGCTGCGAAACCGCTGTGACGCCTCGGCGAAATCCAATACGGCATGGACCGTCTTCGCCCTCGAGACGGTGTCTGGTTTACCTTTCTCACCTTCGTTGGAGCCTCCCAGCAGACTCGGCACGCTGTTCAGCGCGTCTCCGACCTTTCCTCTCAATTCCACCTTCAGCTCACGGAGTTTCGGGCATTCCAGTAACACATGCCTGACCGTCTCCAACCCCCGGGGATTGATTCTCAGCAGCCAGACCAAAATTATCGGATATCACTGCCAAATCAACGTCCTCAGTGCCTGATAACTTCCTTCACAGTCGGAAGTCTCAGGTCGAGTATTGACAGAGGTTGTTCGCCTCAACTCCGATTCATCCCGAATGGTTTGAGCGTCCGAATATATACCACCATCCAAGCAAACCTCCACCGACGGACGTGCAAGAAGGGGATGTCGTTTAGGTTTGTGGCAATGGCGTTCTAGACTCTTTGAGGCGGGATCGCTAGATTTGGAGGGGGGCGGGGTGGCAGCGATGAAGACAGGACTTGGGTAGCGACAAATACCGAGATCATCTCGCAGAGGTTGCGCCAGCCAGAGAGAGGAGTCCAGCCGGACTGATGACTCCGGCAGGACAGGGGACCCCTGGTCCTGCGACACTGTTTTGGAGTCCTGGCATAAGTTAAATACTGCCTACCTCGCCTAACCTCCTCATTCGGCTGTGCTCCGACTTACCTAAACATGGGTACTTTCGACAACCCTTTCGGCCACCTGGCGAATGAACTTGTATCTCGAAGACTTCAGTTCTACCAAGGATGCGCCATCATTGAGTTCCAACATTTGAAATTCTGCAAACTCCGGCAGCACTGGGAGCTCCGGCCGGACTGGGGACTCTAGCCACACAGAGGCATCGAGCAAGTGGCAGGTCCTTCAATCCTTGGGAGATTAGTGTTGATGGCTAAAGGGATCCGTTTTAATAGTCGCGGGATATTGACGGGCAAGCCGTATATTATCAACAAGTGCATGGTCATCCTAGTCTAACTTGGCTTTAGATGGGTATAAGGGCCAACCAATAATGTTACGCGAAAGGCACCGCTGGGTACGATTACCGGAGACTGTGCAATCCCAGCCGAATTGTGAGCTGTCTAATTTTGACCAATGATATAGCTTCATTTCACAATTACTAATCAGCGCTAACAACGATCCCGTCCCGTTTCATCACCCTCATTAACATCCTCGTCCTCAGAATCATCCTCCTCAGAATCATCCTCCTCAGCATCATCCTCCTCAGAATCATCCTCCTCAGATTCATCTCCATAGAACTCTTCCTTCTCGCCTTTTTCAAGCATCCCTTCCACCTCCTCAACACAGTCCGCAACATAATCTCTGATGGATCTCCAGAGCATTGGTCCTCCCGTCCACGGCGCCCAATGGCAATAGCAATACTCCCCATTTTGAATTTCACTCTCTCCGCCAAAGCGTTTTTTCCACACCGCAGGCGGAACAAGATAATGAGAGAACCCATCGCATTCCACCCCAGGCTCAAGGGTAATCATTCCATCCGAAACCTTTATACCCAAGCCCTCGGCCATGCTCTCGGCTGCAGATTGGTCTTCGTCTTCGACGGATAGGCGTATGTACTGGATGCCGGCTATACCGCCGCCGAAGAGGTGGTGGCCTCCCATGAAACTGATCATGTACTTAAAAAGAAAGTGATGATAGCGTATGCATAGAAAAGCTTACCCATTGGCAATGCGAACCATCTCCTTAAAGTCTGCTGGCAATTCGCCGACCTTGTTCTCAGCAGCCTCGATCTCCGCCTCCGTCGCAGGATCGTACAGTATATCTTCGGCGCTCTTGGCTCCTAGATACCTATACTCCTTAGGACGCGTTTTCCATGCACCCTGAGTAAGCCGGTCCAATAACTCTCTCCAACTTACCCTAGACTCTGCTAGTTCCCACTGCCTTCCCTCTCGAGCTCGCAGCTCCAGTGCAGCTGTGATCTCTTGCACCATAACCTGTGCATCCTCTTTAGTAATAAAAAGCGGGTTTCGCTTCTTCCCGCCTAAGAGAGGCACGACATCATATATCCCAGGAATAATAAGATATTCCCAGAGAAACCCCTTGAACCCATCTATATGTAGCCATTGACTCATTAGATCTGCTGCGGTCTGAAGTTCCCCCAGCCGAATCGCCAGCTCAATCGGCAGTCGCCAATGAAGCAAGTAGGCATGTCTTGGCCTGTTGTACGGGGGTTCAGGCAAAGCATATAGCTTCTGTGCGACTTCCAGCGCTTCTCGCATTCTTTCTAGGGGAGGATACGTCCCCGACGCCAGCGATTTAGCTAGAAGCCGAGCACACATCGCAAGCATGGCTGGATCATCCCTCTGTCGCCATACAGACGAGGGTTCCTCTGGTTCAGCAAGGTCATAATGCCCCAGCATCCAACCTGTGCGAGTGCATTCTCGATATTTGCCCCATTGTTCTCTGGGCACGCGGGTTTCAGGCCGCTCAGATATTCTTGCATTTGTAGGTCGCGTGAGGGTTCCTCGATGTGCATGCCAGAAGACTTCGAAGACCAGAGGGGTATAGCTTTTCTCGAAATACTTGTCAGTATCAGCTAGGTTGTAGACGGCGCAGATAATTTTATGGGCTTCGGTAATGTGGTTGGAAAGAAGGAGTAGTTCTGATAGACGGAAGATTCCACGAATGCCGGTGGATGGGTTCTCGGGGTCTATGTATGACTTGATCAGACGTGGGAGTAAGATTGTTTGGCGAGAGTCGCTATCAACCCAAGTGATGGACATTATGATTAGGTTGATGAGCGTGAGGTAAGATGAATGCTGGCAGATAATCTAGGCGTTTCAAGTCTGTTGGAACAGCCGGATCACGATATGAGGGCGGGCTTGACTAGTGTGCGTAATGTACTTTCCAAAACCCATCGTCATGTGACCTAATGAGCTTCACCGCCAACTTATAAACTACTTTTTGTTATTGATCGTTTAATCGTATAATAGCGTCCTCTCGCCTCATCTAATTCCAAAAGTGATTCAATACCGCTTTTAGTTACCCGACACCTCTTTGGTGCGGCACAGCGGTGAAATGGTCGTGGGAATAAACCTGCCACGACTGTTTGGCGACTGCACTACACGGGCCGAAGAGGTTGTTTCAGACTTGATCCCAAAATGTGCTCTTCAATTCCTAAGGGGGGCTGTCTTGATTGATTCATGGGCTGCCTGCGACGACAACGGGTTAGGCCTCAAACCTGGGAGCCTAGTCATTGCAAGGCAAGCATCGATGATTGAAGTCGGGACATCGGTTTTCTTAATTGGTTCTCCTATCAAGTCAATTGCCGACAACAGCTCCATATGGCCTGCTGTGATACAGCGGCGACCGCTTTCGCCTTCCATGTTGCACAACACACAGAAGCTGTTTGAAACCCTAATCACTGACATTCTAGTCCATATCTGGTTGGTTGTGTATTTTAGGACCTGTTCCAAAGGTGGATCGTATGACTTGAAACAACTAAATACCCGCGAGGGTATCTGTACTTGTAAACTTACAGATCTAAAAATACTAGGTCCACCACCAAAAAGATCCAATCTACCGCACATTTATCCTCGCCATACAAAGCCGGCGCTGTCGCCTTCTGTATAATTTCCCAAGTGACTTTAACTAATCGACGCCAGGACATTGTGGTGCGAGATGCAAGGTCCTTATCTCTCTACGTCGCATCGTCTTGTCGAGTCCCTGTGACATCTGTGAAGTTCCTGTTTGCTCGCTCCGGGCCCTCCCCAGCGCGTTTGTTTGCTCTCTTTCCAAGCACAGCAAGCTCTGCTGACTTTGATTTAGAGAATACCACCGTCCTGATCGCCGACGTTGCGTCACGACTGACGCTTCTCCGGCCACCTCTCATTGAATATACCTCTCAGCCTTGGGCATCTTATCGCACCTTCATGTGTCTTGTCAGACAAGCAGCTTTGCGTCGCTGGCCTTGTAGCGGAAGTCCCGCGACGCATGATCCCCACAAGGCCTTGACTTGCCTGATTAGGCGCAATCTCATGCCCCGCGTAGCTGCTGACTGACAAAGAGTGACTGTAAGGCTCATTCGTAGTTTTTTACTCCAGATGGAGTCCTTAAGTATCTAGAAGAGCGAGGACTCCCCGGGATCAAAGTGCTCGACATATTGGACAAAACTGAGGGTGTTGGATGAAGGGCTCATTATGCCTTCATTCTGCACGCGATGTTCTTTCGACCCCCTGCGTAATTGCCCTAATCAGACCTCTATGATATATCCTTCCCGTACACCGATGACTGCTGTCAGTGAGAGAAATGCAGTATAACATGTTGTTTGATGTTCGTAAGATGGTAGCCTTGTCAGTGTGTGGGGCAGGGGGGAAGCTTACAATGTAGACATACACGACGTTCGTGTACAGGGTCAATTTTATCGGATCTAGGGCTCACACGCAGTATCTGATTTAATATGGAACTTGCCTTTGTGACCGGTGGAGTTGCTGAGCATTAACTTTATGGCCTTTTTGCATCATACGTGATGGACCTTGACATAAGTTAAATCCGATTTGTTTCATGATGTATCACAGTCGTGCTCAGAAGAGACCGGTGTAGACTTCATTGGTCATGTTCTTGTGAGGGCACTAAAGAGATTCAAGGTCACGCATGCGACTTCGATGTCATAGCGTGTGTAGTCCAAGGTGGAACATGTTGGTTTTTCGTTAGCAGACGTGCAGCTATACATATATATATCGAGAAGATTAGGCTGATCTCCAACCTGATTCTTGGCGTACACCTCGAATGAATGACGATGATCTAGTTTTCTTCCTGGTAATTACCAGCCGCATGCCACGACTCTGTTTTCTGTCAAGAAGGACTTGACATTGGCTTTGGCCTGTAAGAAAAAAGTACAGTGATGTGGGTGGGGTCTTCTCTGAGTCGGACGAAAATGTGCGCGAGTGGTGACACACCGCCTGTTGAGCGACTCCGTTTGTCAACGCGTCCTCAGCACGAACAGTCTGCTTATCGACGCGTTGACCTTGTCACCATCCACAAATTGTAATTCAGAGCTGGTCACTGTTTTTCGAAGCTGGTCACTAATTTTCGAAGCTGGTCACTGTTTTTCGAAGCTGGTCACTGTTCTTCGAAGCTGGTCAACTGTTCATCAAAGCAGGCTTAACTGTTTATCAAAGCAGGCTTAACTGTTCACGAGTGGTCATTCAACTATTTATCAACACCGGGTCAACTGTTTATAAGAGCAGGAAAACTGTTTACTAAAGCCGGTAAATTTTTACGGACGCTCAGTCAACTGTTTACGGACGCTTAGTCAACTGTTCACGAATATTCAGTCAACTGTTGATGAAAACAGGCTCAACTGTTTACGCACACTCAGTCAATTGTTTACGCACACTCAATCAACTGTTTACGCACGCTCGGTCAACTATTTACGCATTCTCAGTCAATGGTTTATGAACGCTCGTTCAACTGTTCATGGAACCAGGCTTAACTGCTTACCAGAGCAGTGTCAACTGTTCATCAGCACTGACTCAACTGTTCACCAAAGCAGACTGGTTGCCACCATGAAATATTGATCACCGCATCTACTCCGTCATCATCAACCCCAACCTCAACAGTCATCTCAGTCTTCCTGACCTGTGAGACAGACGTGAATCATGCTTTCTTGCCCAATTGTGATGGTCTTTGGCCGAGCCGATCAGCCTGTACGTGTGTGTATACACCCTGTGAGATCAGGTTCTGGACATGATACTACTATGCACGGCGAAATCTGTAACAGCAATATTCTGGGTTTATTCGTACTCTATAAGATCTTGGAGTGAAAACAGGGTCCATGCGCTCTCACGGCCCTGCTATCAGTCTCCTCGTCCGTGGCCCGGGCCTATATAAGTGACATTTCGATGGAGGCGCAGGTCTTGGCTTCTTCAACTGCAGAGCGAGAATTATATACTGGTCCCTAGCACCACGTAGAGGTGCCTGCGCTTCGCTAGAGTTCCTTGGTTTTGCAGCGTCCTTCTGCGGAGCACGATTTGATGACGCAGAGACAGTACTGCGGAGCACCTTGGTATCGCAGCGGTCCCCTGCGGAGAACTCGGTAATGCAGCGGTCTCCTGCAAGGAACAGTTGGTATCGCAGAGCCTATCCTGCGAGGAACAGTTGATGTCGCAGAGCCTATCCTGCGAGGAACAGTTGATGTCGCAGAGCCTATCCTGCGAGGAACAGTTGATGTCGCAGAGCCTATCCTGCGAGGAACAGTTGATAACGCAGAGCCCGTCCTGCGAAGCATGTTTGATGACGCAGAGCTTGTACTGCGGACCCGTGGCCATGGAGACGCTCAAGCCTGCAGACAAGAGATGGAAACCATGACACACGGGAGTGTGAGGAGGGAAGTCCTGATTTTTTCTGGGCTGGAAATCTGGCGCCTTTTATGTCAAGTCGGCTACGTCTCTTCATAGAAACCGCCTGCGCAGATTCATAGGGAAGGCCACCGATTTTGGACGGCGTTGGAAAAGTTCTTGACAATTTTTTGGCCAGAAGACGTACCTTCCATGGATCCGTGGTTGGCCTCATGTTGCCAGGGGGGACCAGCCCTTGGTTCCATAAAATCGATCATCTAGACTGACCATTTCCTGCGATAGGTTACATTGGCGACTGGGCACCAGAATTGATAAAATGGATTCCATGGATACGATCGCTGTGGCAATGAAATTGCGTTGCATTGCAAGTTGCGACAGATGTATTACAATACAGCATTCAAAGAGGGCCAAACGCATTGGCCATGTACATCAATATTGAGTACTATTGCAGTCATCGTCGCGAATTGATCATAGAGCCTCAGCAGCGCACGCTTTCCTTGTTTTCACCAGAAAGTGAGATCTCAATGGGTAGTATCGAGCAGGATGCTCGAAATGACTGGATCTTAGACCAGGAGTGAAGGAGAGCGGCTCCGCAAGAACGATCTGTGTGCGACATGCTTGCTGAAATAAAGAGTGTTTGAGCCAAAAGTGTCCGGTTAGTCTCCTATATTAAACGTAATCTCTTACATCACTATGCAAAAGTTTAAGGATGGACCATTCAAGTAAAGCATTTGGGTTATTTAATGGTGCTTGTTGTGCGAAAGAGCAGTAAAACACATTGAAATCCCGCATTCGCTTAGTCTACGGCCATTCCACTTCAGCGTATAATATCGTCAGGGCTGTTACCGTCTTCGCAATAGTCACCGGCCGGTTGGCTCCTGAAGTATGAAAAGGAACGGTTTAATGTTCAAGCTGCCATATGTACATAGTGAACAGTGCAATGCACACTGCCTTGGGTACTACATACGACCCAGGATTGTGAGAATCATAAAAGGATAATCATTGCCAACGTGTTTCGAAGTCCTGTGCAATTTGGAGTAGAGCAAGATGCACCGATGTGAGGCGGATCTTTCACAACGCCAAGAGCTTGGGGAAATGGTTGCCTCTCTCTTCAGAGCGCTTAGCCAGGGCGAGAATCTGCTCGAGATTGCTCGAATGGATTTTCTTTTAGTGGAAAAAGAGGAAAGAGCATGTTTAACCCATCCTATCAGGGAAATCGGAAGGATGACTGATCTGAGCAAGCAATGATGCGTTTTCGCTTACTTTGCAAACTTCACGTCGACGAGTCGGATAAACGAATCGCTTTCTTTTTATTGAACGCTTTGCTACATAAGCAGAGACAACACTAACTGTGATCGACTTGAGATTTCCTCTTACAACGACTCTCATAACCACTCAGCGAGTTGTGTATCCCCCATTGGCAAAGATCGTTTGCCCGGTAATCCAAGCACCATCTGTACAGAGGAAGCGGATGATAGGAGCAATATCCTCGGTCATAGTTAGACGTCCGCCCATACCATTCGCTTTGTGGAACCCAACAGCTTCCGGAGATTCTTGAGGATAAAAGAAAGCTGTATAATATATCATGTCAGAACTAATAACAGTCCGATTTATATTTCATGACAGGACTTACGAGTATCCATTGGTCCAGGAGCGATATTATTCACGCTGATCTTACGAGACTGGAGCTCTTTGCAAACACCCCTAAAAGTCTTCTCGCTGGTCCCATTGAATGTAGAAACAAACAACAAAAACGACAAAGGAAAGTAAATGCAATCTTCAACCACTTGCACCGCGTTACAATGAACATTCTTGGCCCCTACCGCCTTCACTTGAGCCCTGCTCCACCTTCACACCACCTACTCCAAGCTTACCCTTGTAATCTCCAGATGCTCCACCACTCCTCTTAACTGTCGGCAGCCGCTAGCGCGTTCGTTTGACTCAAGGGAGTACAGTGGATCTGGCACTGCACACCTCATGGGCACCATTCTTCTCCTTCCGTCACACTGTTTTCGGGGGGGGGGGTCATTTTTCCACTACTTCATCCACACTGAGAGCAACTGGATCCACTGCTTGGAATTGGCCCAGACTCCCCGTTTTGACTATGCGCGTCGGGGCGTGTCAGAAGTTCGTCTCGACGAATGACGATCCCTTGCCCCGACAGGGCGCGCCGCACCCAGTCCCACTCCGCTTGGTGGAGCGGGCACTCCAGCAGGACATGAGCCACCGTCTGGTTGCCCAGTTCGCAGTCACACCGTGCCGGCTCTCGTCGGTTTATGCGAGCGAGATAGGCGCCCAGTCCGATTCGTCCTGTGCGCAGCTGCATCAGGATTGAGGTAGTTGCTTTGCGAAACCCAAACCAATATTTGAGTGTCTTCTTTGTAGATACTCCGATCAGTCGCCTGGTCGGCCGACTGGTCTTTTCTAGCGCCCATGCCCTCTCCCACTCGATTTTCGCCTCTCGGCGCAGCCGCCGTTTGGCTGCAGCTGCGAGGCAGATGTATCGATTGAAAGAGTTCAGCGGTTCTTCGGGCCTCTGTGCAGCTGCTTTCGCGTGTGCACCCACGACCTCGTTGCCTGCCACACCTTGGTGAGCTGGGATCCATCTGAGTTCCGTTCGAATGCCCTTGTTCGCCAATTGGCGGATAAGGTCTAGGCATCCAACCAGGTAAACCTGACCAGAGGGCATGCGCGGTCGTCGGAGCGCTTTCAGCGCCGCTTGGCTATCCGCGAATATGACCAAGCCGTTTTTTGCACGTCTGAGCCCGGACTCATCGCCACCGAGAAATAATTCCAGAGCCATCTCTATGGCCCGTAGCTCCGCAGAATACACGGTAGACGAGTCGTCATCACCCGTTTGGCTTAGAGCGATGTGTTCGCCCCCCTCGTCTACTGCTGCTGCGCCAACTTTTCTCTCGATACCGCTTCCGTCTGTGTACATGATCAGTGGTCTCTCTTGTGGGGCGTTGCCAAGGATCTGGTCATGATGTTGCACAGCAGCGTCTCGATCCTCGATCGTCACATCTGTGGTGCTTGCCACGGTGCCAAGACGAATGCTTTTCGACTCTCTCAGTGTCTTGCCGAAGCTTCCGAGGGAATCGTTAGACATCCGCTTGTTTTCCAGGCTTGCGCCTCCATAGGTGACCATCCCGACCAATTTCTCTCTTCCACTGGTCTGCGTCGGAGCATTGTTGGTGGGACAGCGAAAACAGGACCCGTTCGTAAGTCTAAGTGCCGTTTCTTGTACTAATTGGTCTATTTGGATCGAGATCGGCGGCAGGCGAAGCTCTGTATCCAAAGCGAATACGTCACCGAGTTAGCTCTTAGTATTGATACACATACCCAGAGACGAAGTTTTAGAGCCAACTCATAAGTCCGGCCAAGGCTCTTATCTGCCCCAGCCTATATTTACTAAAAAGGAATTACCATGGCTCGTGGTCCAGGGTTGTTACATCCGCGGTGGGTCTTGCGTCACATGGAAAATGATCGACACGTTCCAGAGCCATATACTGGTATGTGATTGGCCAGGCACGGCGGAACCCGGCGCCTGGTACTTTGAGTCATAATGACATTCACGGCGTCTCCGCATCAGGCAAGGTCCTTTGATTCCTCGGCAGGTTTGTCGAACCAATCAAGATTGCTGGAGACAGGGGCAGGATCGCTAACTTTGATTAGAAGGGCCAAGACCCGCAGCGTGGTGGGTCATAGTTTACTTGATTGGCCGAGCCAGCCCTATCCGCCAAAGTCTTGCAAGGGTACTCGCAGATCCTCGGTTTTGCCCTGCCACGAGCGTCGATTGCAAAGGCAAAGGAACGTGCTAGAAAATATTCGTGCTGTGGTCAATTGGCTGCTGCCCTTCTGATCAGGAGCTTGCGCGATGTCTAAGACTAAGCAATGACCTGAGTAAGATCAGTATCTACCATGAGGGTTGGAAACGGGACGATCGGATCGGCCGGCACCTTGAAACCTTAATAGGCACGTGGGTTGCGTCGGTCGCAACCAGCTCATGGAACGGGTCCGTTCTACACCGGAGACCGATTCAGTACCTTGGTTTCTTGGCCAAAATATCGTAAGTTCGTGAGAGCCTGCGTATTGTCAGTAACAAAGCGCAGTGCTATTCCACGAGCTTGTTTGACTAAATTCCTGCATAATTCTAGATGGTGTCGGCAGTGTCGGTGACTCGAGGACACGCGTTCATTCGATCTTCTAGTCTGATAAACTTCCATGCAGGCTAAACCTCGACATTCACTCTGCGGTGGATTGCGAAACGACCATGTTGCAGTTCTCGATGTATCACTCTCTCGGAGTGGCACTGCTTCTTTTCACTAGTTGGCCCGAGGTCAGTCGTGCGCATCTTCCTTGACTCTGCCATTGGGCTGTCTCAGCTGGGAGTATGTAACAGTCTATCATACAAGAGTCTCGTCCCTGTGATGTCTTCTGTCGGATGAGAGACTTTGCGGATCGTCAATTAGAGAGACTTCGGGGATCGCCTGAGGACGATAGGAACAGCGCATATTGCGAGGGCTTAACTGTCCTTCGGCGGAGAAAGCAATCGGATGCTTTCAGCTTGCGAGGTCACCGAGGTACTGTAGACTGTAGATAATCGGACTTGATGCAGAGGTGGTGCAAAAGTAGGAGGAAGTAGAAAGTCTGCAGTCGGCGTGTGCAAAATCTCTCCACTGCCCGCTTCATTCTCGCTCAAGATGGAATGAGAATCAATTATCAACATCATCACAAGGCTAGTCTCAACAAAAGCTGTTTTGCTCACGACAGGCATCATTCTTACACCGTTGAACTAAGTCTCAACACACACATCGCATGCTCTGGTGTAAAAACTGTAGGCGCGGTGCTTGGATGTCCATGGCCAATGCGTTGAGTCCTCTTTCAACACTTCGCAGTAGCCCGTCTGGCTCAACGTGATGCGTTGTGCGATTTAATTCCCGTAGGATTGACCATGGATTCAATGTTTGTTCACCAGTTGTGGTAGACCAATGTGTCTCACCGCAGAATTGAAGGGTACATGGTCGACTTTCATGGAACCAACGGGCAGTCCCTCTTGGCAAGCTGAGGCCAGCCGCGGGTCGTTCAGACGTGCGTCTTTTGGCCAGATATTCCTGAAATAATTTTCCCACGCCTGTTGAAAAACTTCAACACCCCTCTCACGCCTGTTTAAACACTTCATCACCGCTCAAAAACCAGTGACCATCCCTATTAATTTTCGCAGACGGTCTCTATGAAGGAACGTAGCCGAAGTGAGATAAAATGCGCCAGATTTCCAGCCCCCAAAAAAAAACAGGACTTCCCTCCTCACACTCCCGTGTGTCACGGTCTCTATCTCTTGTCTGCAGGCTTGAGGGTGTCCATGGCCATGGTCGGCAGTACAAGCTCTGCGTTACCAAACATGCTTCGCAGGATAGGTCTGCGTTATCAACAATCCTCGCAGGGGGCGCTGCGTTACCAAGTGAACTCCGCAGGGGGACGCTGTGATGACAATCGAGACCCGCAGGAGACCGCTGCGTTAACAAGTTCTCTGCAGGAGACCGCTGCATCACCAAGTTCTCCGCAGGGGGCAGCTGCGATATCAAGGGACTCCGCAGGGGACAGCTGCGATACCAAGGGACTCCGCAGGGGACAGCTGCGATATCAAGGGACTCCGCAGGGGGAAGCTGCGAAACCAAGGGACTCCGCAGGGGACAGCTGCGACATCAAGGGACTCCGCAGGGGGAAGCTGCGAAACTAATGAACTCTAGCGAAGTGCAGGCACCTCTACGTGGTGCTAGGGACCAGTATTCAACTCTCGCTCTGCAGTTGAAGAAGCCAAGACCTGCGCCAACATCGATAGACCACTTGTGTAGGCTCGGGCCACGGGCGAAGAGACTGGCAGTAGGGCCAGGAGAGCGCAGTCCAGGGTCTGTTTTCACTCCAAGATAGCGTTGTATAGGAACGAATAAACCCAGAATTTTGCTGTTACTGATTTCGCCGTGTATAGTATCATGTCCAGAGTTTGTTCCAGAGATGTATACACACGTAGAGCATGTATACACACTCGTTCAGGCTGATTGGCTCGGTCAAAGACCATCACAAAGCAAGAACGCATGATTCGGATTTAGACACTATGAAAGCAACATACCGAGTAAAATGTTCCACTGGGACTTTACTACCGGCGTAAGACGTATAGTAGCCGGTGAATGCCCCTAGCAGCGCTGTCACAATACTGACGATTTTGCCGCCATCGCTCACATGAGCAGCCGCTTCTTTGAGAACGAAGAATGCGGTTTTGGAATTCACCCTAAAGAACCGATTAGCCATATATGCAAAAAGACACCACAATGTCATTAATACTCACGCGAACATTGTATCGTTTTCTTCCTCAGTAATCTCAACAATAGGTTTCTTCAGCACCTTTCCAACTGTATTGATTACAATATCAACCTGGCCGAAGTCACGGACAACATCTTGGAACAATTTCGTCACTGCAGCGGCAGAGGTCAAATCGCTCTGGTAGAATGAAACTTGGATCGATGGATTTTTTCTCTTTCGGGCAGCTTCAAGGGCGACCATTACTTTTTCACTGCCGGATGAATGATAGTGGAGAGCAAGGTTGGCGCCCACGCCAGCCAGCTCGAGGGCACTTTGAGCTCCGAGATTCTTAATGCCGCCCGTGATAAGGGCAACTTTGCCAGAGAGAGCCATTTGGTTGTTGAAAGTGGTCAGTAGACGGGCAAGTTCAATTAGAGTGTTGGTGATTGAGAAACAGATATCTCAGGGTTACTTGAAAATTGTTCGCTACGTATAAACCCACCAAAATGCAAAGGATTGTCGTGATGTAATGGCGGCGGTACGTAGTCCGCCCCACGTCCTGCATTAGTATGCGTTATCTTCAATAGGGAATATGTGGGGCATACTCATAAACACCCTGTTTCATTGGCGGTGAGGTGTGGATAGCATGAGTGGTATCCTGAACAGGAGGTTCCACCAAGAAACTCGACAGATACATGCAGATACCTAGCATCACGTATAGATATGGTATAAGGCGTGCTCAGACTGACCAACAGAAAAAAACCTAGGCTGTCTCTTCCCTCAAGATCTTCCAAGAAATTGGCCAGGGTTCGGATCTGACGGAGTCCCACCCGACCTGCAGGTGCCCGCAGGGAAATATACCGTCAACCCATGCAAGAAAGCGGCGTTGCGATCTATCCAAAGTACGATTCTGTGGAGCAACCCATTGAGTCCAAGAGACGTCAGCCCCCCTCGTAAACAAATGGCTCTTGAAAGACCCTGCATATGTATATCGTAGTTTTCAAGGCTGCCAAACATAGCTTCGTAACTTGCCATCTTTGCTATGGCCCCTATCAAAGCATCGCCTGTAATGCCAGGCCATTGAGCAGCAAGACTGCGATTGATGGATAATACGGCCTCATAGCGAAGCCTGAGGAGGTTCATCCTTAAAGACCCAATGCCGCCCTGGAGGGAGGCATAATGTGACGCCGCCAGAAGAATAATGACAGTGAACAAAGCGGGGTCAGTCAACACTAATGGAACCAAGTGGTCCTCAAGAGGCCGTGGTTCCCAGACAGATCAAGTTCGGGAATATCAACTGCCATGTGTATCAAGTCTTGCAGTATTAGCGAGGTTTATCTTGACTTGAATTCTCATTTACATGATAACTTACAGTGATCTACTAGCAGCTGAGTCCAAGGTTGAACCGAGACAGGGAAAGACTGGAAAGGGTCGACTCTGAGTCCTCCCGTTATTTGAGGCGAGATCGAGACTCGCTCGGAAACAAATATGCCACGCACTAAACTGGCTGATTGTATCCCTCCGGGATGTTTCTTGTCACTTGAAACGTATGGAAGGATTCTTCTCCGGCGTCGCTGATCTCGAATCTTCGACTGCCTCCATTGGTAGCGCGTCACGTGAGATCTAACCTCGGGTTCTTTAGCCGCCTGAAGAGCGTCGCTTGGCGCTTGAATGTTGACAAATGATACGTTCAACATGTCAAATACTCCTGATACTCCTGATAAAACCGATTTCATGAGTCGGGGGCAATGTCCGTGCCTGCCACTAGATGACGGTAGGAAGACGACGCGGGTGGCGGCGGTAAGATTGGTCTCGGATTTACGTATTTTCCGTTGGTTTAAAGGCTCCAAATTAATATTTTTAGTGTGACAATTTAGCAGCGGAATGTAGTCCGCCCCACATCTTCATTAGTATGCGTTATCTTCGAAAGGGAAAATGTGGGGTATACCCACAACTGCTGTGTTTTCATTGGTGGTGACGTGTAAGTTGAACGCACACGCAATGTCCACTTTAGGAAGGCTTGAATAGGCTAAGAGACTTGATAATAACTATCCACTCTCAAGAAGGTCAAGTTCTCCTGCCAAATTTCTGTTTCAATAATCATCCGTCCTGTGCGCACGATGCTACACAGTCTGATACTGGTGAATAGAGTAGATTCAATCCTTTTCTTCTTGCTAATGGATGATTAGCAGCCGGCTGACCTCTTTCCAGCGCGATGATCACAAATTTCACAACGCTTCATTGACACGTCCTGGTTCGAACTCAAATGTGCCAACTCTCAACACCCATGCGTTCAGCAACGTTAGTGAGGGATGTTCCAGCACGAACTGCAAGACCATTGAACAAAACGCCTTGACGAACTTCGATGGTCATACATGGGAATTTTCCTTGGCGTTGATTTGTGACAAAGTAAGAGTCATTCCCAACTTCCCACCCGCGTCTGCTGTGTGCCATACGACAGGTTAATGTGAATATTTGGAGGTTAAGTCTACTGACTACATTCTTCTCCATGCCCAGATCTCGCGAACAAGTGATGATATAATCCATGCTGTCAGGCAGATAGAAGAATCATTCATCACAGCCTGTCAGAGCTCTGATCCAACACACATACTCAACAAAATTGACCACATGTTGCATGTTACTTATGAAATTGGGATGTATGTTTCTTGGTTAAGAGAAAAAGCAACCCAATATGGTGAATATTGAATTGAATTGGAAAGCAGTAATATATGCTTTAAGCGGCATATGATTAGTTCGTCTGCATAATAAGCAATTAGATGACCTTCCATAGCCTATATCAAATATACAAAGCAAGGGCAAATCACGCAACGTCTGGCCTTCAGTAGGCTCATAGTATGGACATAAGTTGTTTACTTGATAATCACTTAAGAGGCGAAGAGGCTTTCGTGATCTCACTTGTTCTGCTCATCAGCCCACGCTATATATCATACCATTATCAACCTAGCGCCTGTGAAAAGCTTCTACTGGCAATGCACTGTGCAGAAACCATTGTGCATCAAGTTAATCTATACCTAGTCAACATTGGCAGTAAAATTGGATGAACCAATTGAAGCCCATCCGTCTACAAACTACAGTTAGATAATCCAAAAGGCAGGGCTGTACATAACAAGAACATCTAAAACACTCATCGTATCATGGGCACGAAATGGACCTAGCCACGGTGTTTTTGAACGTGGCAATTCATACGAATGGGCTATGCTTAGTCTAGTGCGTTATCGACGTAGTAGCGTCGGTATGACGTGATGGAGTGTTGGTGGCTGGCTGAACTGAAACTTCCTTGCTTGTCTGAAACAGCTCCGTCCATCCTGATGTCGTTCTGCAGCTCTGAACAGCAAGCCACAT
>JACWFT010000013.1:0-174068 GCA_019775415.1 Penicillium sp. VS I D KN
GGTGGTGGCGCCAGTTTCGGGACGTACTGTAATCGCATTTCAAGAGCCTGCTTGCTTGATGCCGGTGACTCCCTTGCAGCAGTTCATGGGACGAAACTTAGGGTTGGTCGGCTGCACGTGAGAACCCCTCCCAAGGGCAATTTGAAAAACATTAATTCGAAATGGAAAATTAAACAACTCCAATGTTCGGGACTACTTCATTTTATCATGGGTTATAAAGGAAGTAAATGTTTATTGAAGACACAAGTTACGCTTTAGTATCTATTTATGCGAAGGTCATTATCATGTCTCAACGGTCCCAATAAGGGCCGCGAGCGGAACCAAACTCCCTATATACAAGGGGGGAGTGGGCTTTTTTGTCTTTTTGGGAACAGAGTCCCGATAACATAAGAAATCATGAATGTGCGTCGGTCTTTGAAGAGCCGATTCGCACCGCTCAAACGGGGACACAAAATAAAAGCAGAGCCGAGGAGGTATCATTATAACGCCATGGAGTATGCGATGGAGTATGCGAGGCACAAAATAGGAGCGACAGGATCATTGAGCAGCAGAAAGCTGAGCGTTCAATGCGGATGTCAAGGCTTCCTCTTGGCGCTTGCGCTCCATCTCCATCAGGTACTGAGCATACTTGGAGCGGGGATTGTGAATACCACACTCAGTCTTCTGCTGACCTTTCCAGCGACCAGAGCGCTCATCCTCGTTCTCAGCGACGGGCTGGGTAGAGTGCCAGTCACCGACACTCTTGTAGCCACGGTCAAGGAGTTCGTTGTAGGGGACGTTGTTGTCCCGAGCGTACTGCTTAACCTGGTCAAAAGACCAGTTGGCCATGGGGTTGATCTTGATGAGGCCAGCCTCGTCAACTTCAATGACGTCGAGGTCACCACGCTTGCCACCCTGGCTGCGGCGGCGGCCGGTCAGGACGGCGTGGACATTCAGTTCGCGGTAGGCACGCTGGGCAGGCTCAACCTTGGCAACCCAGTCGTAGAGCTGGTCATCAACCTCCCAGAGACGGGCGCCATACTTAGATTCAAACTCGGCAGCAGTCTCGGCACCGGCAGGCTTGTACACGTGGACATTGTTCAACGGGTAACGCTTGCGGACCCGGTCGACCAGGTTAAGGGTCTCGGAGAAGTGGTGCAGCGTATCGAGGAAGATAAGATCCACCATCTGGGGGCGGGGTACTTCCAACTTGGACAACATATCCAGAGTTACCAGGCCAGTAAGACCAAAGGCAGTAGTCTGGAAGAGATGAGGAAGTGATGTAATGCACCATCTCAAGATATCTATAGAGGGGTAAGAGTCAGAAACCATACATTGGAACCTGTGTTATAGCGGGGTTTCCGGATACATACCTTGGGGCTCGAGGAACTGCAACTGGCGGTTCAAGAACTGAAGATGAGGCTTGGTGAAGACAATCTCTGGGATGTATTCTTCACTAGAAGAGCCACCGCTGACATAGCCAGACTCGGTCATGTTGTCACGAGAGTCAATGCCCTCTCCATCGGAGGGGTACTGGACAGGCATCTTGGCCGGCATTTTGAAGGCGTGCACAGGGAGTAATGTGTAAAAGGAATAGAAGTATAAACGCCTAGGGCAAGGTGTTTAACTATACACAACAGGGAATTGAAGCACCGAAAATGGATATGGAGATGATAATGAGAAGAAGAAGCAAAGGCCAGGCTCCGAATAATATAGGCTATGAGGCAATGATGTGATTTTTCAGCGTGCCTGACATACTTCCGATTTCCCTAGCCGCCATTTCATTTGAGCACGACATCGGGGTCTGAGTGGGTCCTTGAAAATTCGATGGCGTGCTTGTTGATGCCTGGGTGCCTGAAATGGCGTGATTGCGTGCTTGCATTCTCGGCATCTCTAGTGTTTGTGGTCTCCCGTACCCACTCAAAAGAGTCAAGTCTGGGGGACAAGTCCGGTTTTCACCCCATTATGCTTTTAACAATCCAGCAGGAACCTCCAATCTGGTTAGGAGGTATGCCTAGTGCTGAGCAATCATTTCCCGCGGAGCTCCGAAGCTCGTGGAAACCTCTCAAACTCCGGTTCTTCCCAGTTCGGGGGCTGATTAATCCACAACGTCAGCCCCGTTTCTCAGGGTCTAACATAATTGCCTAATAATGATGTTAGCACTTTTCGAGAAGCTTAATGGAACTTGTAAAGCACATATGATCTGCGATGGTGTCATCTGGAGTACAGCTGTGGCGGGTCCTGTTCTTGCCCCAAATCCGGTCGCTTGAATGGCGTGCGATATGTCGTGATGTAATTCTGCCAGGCGGTGGTCAAGATCACATGATCGGGTAAATACTATAGATCAGGTCTGTTGCATCACCACATGGATATAAGATTGGGAGATGATGTAGAACAATGTGTTCCTAAGGCTATGCATCAAGTATCAGATTCAAGATTGTACTTTCTCTTTGCCTTTTCCGTTATTCGTCCGTCCAGGCATCTCATGGCAAGCTCCAGCCCAAGAATTTGGAACATCACTCGATACTTCTACTATGGGCAATTATCGGGACGTATCCGAAGCATTCGTTGGATACCTCACTTTCTACATGTGCCCAGTATCCTACAATGATCATTATGCAAACAAAATGCTGCTGTTCTTGCTTCCCCAAATAATAAAGTTGTCTGTTTAAGTCATTATATAAGATAATGCTCTATTCGAGGCAGGATTCACTAATGTTTTTTCCCCATTTAAAAAAGCGCACACTCACTGTCACTTCTTGTCCGTCTCTAATTCCAGGGCAATATGAGCCAGTAGGTATTTGAGTACGCATTCAATGATATTACTAATCTGAAGTTTGAATTTTCGATTTTGCCTGACGGAAAAGAGACAATGTACTTACGCAGTTGCAGGACATTGCTTCTGGCCTCCGTGTGGAGTCTGCGGGGCTCGCTCGTATGGACCCGAAGGACAAGAAATGGAATGGAAAGTGTGACCACTGTAATGATGGTTTTTTGAGGTCTGGGTATCGTGTTAATTCGTATCTGTTTTTATGTGTGTTGCCATGATGATTTGTGTTTCTCTGCCTTTCCTTCCTTCTTGCCTACACCTTCTTCCTCTACGTAACTTCTAATCTTCGATATTGACTTGTACAATCAAGCGGGGTACCTGCTTTTTGACACCAGGAAGTAAAGATAACGTTTTTTTCGAATTTCAATTCTCGCAATTACCACAATCTACAGAGAGGTCGGAAAAATCTGACCACAATACAGTAAGGTCTGTCCGCTCCGCTATTCCAAGGACATATATATATATATATATATATCGGTCTTTCAACATCCACCAGTCAGTCCACGATCGAAACGTCTATGCACCAATATACTTCATTCCTTTCCGCCCGGCTTCGCGCCTGCTAGATCGCGAGGTTAGGGAGATGGATATGATCTAATAAATTCTTGGACGGGCACGTAAACAGTACATGGCATATTCGAGTGACTTCATGGCTTTCGGCCCGCGATTATGCTCTGGGCGTCCGCATTCATTGAGCTGCTTAAAGGACCATGCTGGTAAGGTTTACGAGTGGAATCTACTTCAAGTAAAGCTATTTCAATCAAGTAATATCTATTTCTATTTGTATTGAGCATTAAGCTGAACATAAAAGAAACCGACGGTTTTTGACTGAATAAGTGGATATTGAAGACCGGCCATAATTTGTGGGGCCGCTGATCGGAAAATACCCACAAGTGGGTATTCTCCAGTCAGTATAAACAAGCCTTTTTTATTACTGGATCTATGTTCCACGCTTGTTCACAGACAAATTTACGAAAGACCTCGGGACAATTTACTTTTACCCAAAAGGTAGTCATTCTTAGCAGTAACTGCTACATCATCAATCTGCTGCCGGCTTCAAGATGCTGTTACGTGCGTCACGCCACATCCCAACAACAGCCCGACTCTTCAGAGTCAATGGAGTCAAGATCCGGTGCGTGAAAAATCATTCTTTCCATGATATCACTTCTAAATAGCGACCAGAAGAAGCATCTCAACTCAGAACATACCTACCGAGTCCCCCCATCGCCGCCTCGCCGCACAACGCTTGAACCGGCCAGTCTCCCCCCACATCAGCATATACAAATGGCAAGTTGTTTCCTCAGCGTCAATACTTCATCGAATCACCGGAATGATACTTTCGGGAAGCATTTATGCCTTTGGAACACTGTACCTTCTTTCCCCATATCTGGGCATTCACCTCGATTCGACAACTATGGTTGATGCATTTGGGGCGCTACCGACTGCAGTGAAAATTGGTGTCAAATTTGGGATATCAATGCCCCTCACATACCACTCCTTTAACGGATTGAAGCAATTGATTTGGGATACAGGTCGTCTATTGGGGAAGAAACAGAGTGGAAGAGCGTCATGGGCTGTTTTGATTTGTTCTATGAGTGCGTCTTTGGGACTGGCTTTGTACAAGCCTGGAGATGAGGAGGATGTTCAATAGGCACCATGATGATTGTTCTTCGGGTATCGTGAAATCATAGATAAAGTGCCCACTCATTGGGGAGGCCCCTTTAGAAGTTGATGAATTTGAGCCATTGAATCCTTTGCAACTTCGCCCGTCTCGGATAAGGGCTTCTGCAGTACCAGTCTTGCGAAGACGTATAGGTCAGGTGCATGGTAGGTGATTCCTGCTCGGTAAATCTCTTGCTGGCTTAATCGTGATTTGAGTCGTTCCCATAGACTCATCCATCTAGAGAGCGCCCTTTCGAGCTGGCGTGTGGCGTCGGACATATTGCAAAGGCTCGACCTTAATCCGAATATTATTGGTTGGAATGCTTTGGGCAAATGCCTTTTAGCTGTCAGTGCGCCAGAGATAGGCATCATGGAGTACTTACCGGAGACAACAATGAAAAGAGCAAATACGTTCAGATTGCTGTACTTTGAATCATCAAGCCCTGGCCAGTCATCAGATAACAGTTCCTGTACGAATATGTTCAACGGTGAAGGGCGTTTATGCTTCCGTTCGTTTTGTGCCCATATCTCCCATGTAGCACTGTCTCGGATATCAATACCCCTTTCCTCGGCTGGGAGATCGAACCCAAACTCGGATGCCGTGAAATGGGGCGGGGTATTGAAAAACATAATATTGTGGCAGTCAAGCATGCTTATTGATGCCATCAGTCTGTATACCGTTAACATTGTGCAACATATGTACAGTGGAAGGAAGTTCTACCTGATACAAGTCTCATTCTTGATGAACTTTGCATGACTCAATGGCATGTCAGAATCATGCCATTGATTCTTGATTTGTGTCATGGATGTCGCCCGAGCAATAGATACTAGAGCTGGGTATCGTTGTATTCGCACCCGACGCCGAGCTTCTGGCTTGGGGCTTGCTAATTGGTTGAGTATGATGAGAATCGCCGCTTGGATGCTTTCAATCTCAGTCTGATTCAAACTGTCACTGTCTCGAGATTGCTGATTGTATACGAGTTGAAGAAAATTAGGATCTTCAAACACGACTTGTTCCGCCACGTCTACGTAAGTCGTAGCTTGTGACTTTGCAAGGTCAGATAGCCCACAACTTGCGCCCAATAAGAAGATCGCGAGAAGAAGAGGTCCAGAAGTAGTTCCCAGATTGAACGAGGATTTCAAGACGATACGAGATCGAGGGCGAACGGTATGGTCGAAATAGGCATTGATGAAATTGCCAACATTTTTCTCGTTGAAGAATGCGCGTTCCGGGTCAGGATTGAACTCCCCGAAGACATGGTTTTGAGAGGTGTATACGATGGATAGGCAATCGATCATTTTGTCAGCAGCTAACTGTCGTTGTTCCGGATCATCGAGTCCTTCCGGCAATGGTGAGCTTCGATCCTGCCTGTCGTGTGTAGCCGAGCCAAAGAAAAGAGCCCAAGAATCCTCAAAGAAAAGATCGCTTCTGTCAGCTTCGACTTCCAGACTCGGGAGTGCAGAATCCAGCTCTGGATCATTTGACTCGGTGGTCGACAGCAGAGAAAGAGCATGGTTGACATCCCCAGGATTATTTTGATTACCCGGCGCAGAGTAGTTTAACAAAAACGGAACTGATAATTGACCATGTCGTCGTTGGTCTGATATCGCAGTCGCTTGTCTGTTTTGACTTCTAGTTGACACCCGGGTATTGGAGATCGCCCCGAGCGGCTCATCTGTGCGGCCGTTAAGACGCTGATAAGTGCAAATAACGCCCTGGCTCTCACAGCTAGAGCAAGGGTAGTTGGCATCGCAGGTGCTTCTGTTCTTTGCGCAGGTGTCACATGATTTCCGATGGCGTCCGGCCTTCTTGGGCAAAGGCTGCCGCCCAATCTTACAGCTTTTATAATGGCGGCGAAGTGCATCTCTAATGATCTCATTAATGATGATTAGTATTGGAGATAATTGCGATGTCATACTGTCTGGAATATTTGCGCCCGCAAAACTCGCACGTAACTTGTGTTTGTGAGTTGTCTAGATGGATGGTCAGTTTCCGCGCGTGTATTCGATTTCTGTTCTGACTTACGTGATGACGCCTCGTGCCGTTTGAGATGGCTCCGACTGGAGAAGGTTTGCTTGCAGATAGAACATCTGTGGCCTGCACTAGACATGTTATACAATTTGAAGCCCTTGAAAGTGCGTGCGCATGGTGAGTTGATGGCGGTCGGATTCCGCACCGATACTACCCGCTTACGAAGTCATAATGTGTATAATTAGTCATATATTTTGAACCAGCAGGAATTGAAATAACTTGACTATAGCTTGTACATAATGTCTTCCAAGATTACCAATAATCTTAAGATGAAGCTGGGAGCACCCAAGTGGTAACAGATTCACTGGGAATATCACCCGACCACTCCTCGCCACTCTCAGTACTGAGAGTCACATAAACATCGTTATCAAAAGTGTTCTCAATAACAACAGAGCGCGTTCCATCAGGGTTCAGCGAGGCCACGGACTGCACACCACCTCCAGTTGAGTAAGTGTAGCTTCCCGTTCCATTCAGGATGATAGCGCCGGTAGGAATGAACTTGCTAAACTGAGCGATCATGTAGTATGCTGTCTCAAAGGTATAACTTCCATCATCGTTGATAGTGACCAGACCAGTGCAAGTGTCACACCCACCGCTGGACAGATGCGGGCCATCGTCGGAGTTGGTGCCGAGCGTCCATGCTGTCACGCCAGAAGCCCAGTTTTGAAGGGGGCCCATTGTGAAGTCGGCGGCCTGGTTCCAGGACCCAGTGGATGGGGTCCAACATTCGGTCATGTATTGCTTCACGTCTGGGTTGCTCTCGTGGAATGTGGTGAGGACTGTCCAATCTACATCGGTAGCATAACAGTGCCAGGCGACCGAATCGACGTACTCGCTGGCACCGTCAATGACGGTCTGAGGGTAACTAGGGACGTCTTTGCATTCATCAGTATGGAGGCTTATTTGGAAAAGGTGGTGAACTTACCGGTGTTGTGGTCGTAGGCCCAGACGGTCGTGTCCAGGCCCGCATCAGCAAGAGCAGGGCCGACGTAGTTCTGGATCAGCTCGGCGGACTCCTCTGCGTAGACGTACATCGTGGGATATCCGGACTGGCTGTTCAAAGGCTCGTTCTGGATGGTGATGGCGTCGATAGACACGTCGAGATCCTTGTATGCCTGGATATACTTGACAAAGTAGTCGGCAAATTGACTAGCATATCCGGAGTTCGCGGTTCCCCCGTTCAAATATCCATCGTTCAGATTATTGTCCGTTGTGGACCCATCGATGACACCATTCATCTTCATCCACCCAGGAGCACTCCATGGAGATCCAAAAATGGTCAAAGCTGACTGGATAGATTTCATAGAGGCCAGCATATTGGCCATGGCTGTTCCACGGTCTCCGAGGCTGAATCCTGAGAGTGATGTGTCCGCAGAGCCACCATTGTCGTCGTAGGTGTAGGCTGGATCTCCAGATAGATCAGAGGCACCGATGGTGTGTCTCATCAAAGCAAAGTTGGCACCCGAGTCGGTCATGAGAGTATTGAGAAGATCTTGAAGCTCTGAGCTAGACAGGGTGTTGAAGGACGTGACAGTCGCATCAGTCACAGCTCCACCAAAGCCCACGATGGTTTGCTTGTGACCAGAGCTCGTGTCGTCGACACTGAGCTTCCATGTCGAGGTTGAGCCTGGATCGCCTGCGCCTTGGACCGGGGCAGTGATTGAGGAGAGCTTGTAGTTTCCAGCGGAGTTAGAGCTGTAAGCCGATGCCGAGGCTCTCTTTTCTAATGCGTAGCTGGCGGCAGCCAAGCTAAGAAGAGACACAACAGTGCGCATCTTGAAGAAAAACCCGAGTTGTTTGTCTTTGATCTGGAAGAATGGCTTGTAGAATATTCAATGAATTAGTTCAAGCTATAGACTCCACGGACTCTTTATAGCATCAGCCATTGTAACCTTGGAGTCATGGATAAAACAATCCAGGTACGGGCTGTGAAGAAGCCCCCAATCAAAGAGGGGCGTCAGCATTTAGTGCATGGGGGTTGCTTGAATTCCCTCAAACGCGGGGCTAAATGCTTGGTTCGCACGATGCAACACTGCAGCAATTCGGGAGATCGGGTTTCGGGGTTAGCTTAATCAGGAAAGTCGTCGGTTCGTTTTCGTTTAGGCCCATCATCGCCCCTTTAATCACGGGTGGGCAATAAGTTTCGGCACTTGAACGGCGCTTTATCGGTTCTACTTTTGCTAGTCGAATACTACCTCACTAGTGGCGCACTATATGTGTAAGGGAAAGAGAGAGGAACATCTAGGTAGAGCAGGCAAACTGGTGTTGAGGGAGTGGGTCCAGACCAATCAGAAGTCCGGGTTCCAGGACAAACCACAGACATATAGGTAGCTTGGGAAAAGTTTAGGGGACGTTAAGGAATTAAGAGGCGTTGTATGTGTCAAAGAAGTTCATCAGCTAGCCGGTGTTCCGTCCCGCCGTCGCCAAGATTGGCTAGGCTATTCTGTTCAACCTTTTCACTGGCTCGCTCTGGACTATGTTCTTCTTCCTGTTGATCCCGGTCTTCAACACGACGACCATCTATATATAATGGCGGATTTGGTAAATCAGAGAAGAGTGGCAGTGGTCCTGAATCGAAACTTTGCATCCCCAAGTACTGTTCGGCCACTAATTGCTCCATCCCCTTCTTCATCACTATGTGATAGACATTTCCCTTCTTGACTACCTGGTGTATTGGTCGCTTGAGGTTGAAGTTCTCGCGAATCTCGTCCCGAAGTTGCTTATCGCACTCGGCGACGAAAAGATCGTAACAGATGTAGACCCTCGTCGAAAAAAAGCATTTGAATCAATTCATTTGTATACTGAATTCGGTCGTCGGTTGTCCAATATCGCGTAGTAAAGTACTACTTACTTGCTCGGCGCGTGAATTTGCCCAGGGAATGACATTTGCGGAGTATCGGGACCTCTCGCGTTTGTAATGGGCAGTGAGAAAGCATCGTAAAGTGAGATCCGTCTGTAATGTTGTGAGAGTCTCTTTCGAGACTCGGGCTTCCATGTGCACCATGACAGCAAGTTTAGAAGACAAATGGGTTGGGCTGGATGAAACTTCCAGAATCGGAAAATAGTGCGTGCAAGGCGTGTCATGGTCATCGTGGCGGAAGATCGAAATGACCAACGGTTTGGCCCCAGCCTCCAGCAGGTAACCATCGCATGATGCAATGCTGGTTGAATAAAGTCGCAAGCTGAATATAGACTCAGCTGATTATTATTGTATGTCATTAATACTAAGTCATGACACTAAGTACTCTTCTAGGATAGGCCATGGATTTTCAGATAGCACAGTAGACGCTAACTAAACGAAGAGAGGGAATACAAGAACCGTGAGGGGAAATTGCTGATGCCTTCTACACCCCCCCCAGTCCTCAGTATGTGAACGCCTCGCCAGGCAGCCTCCTACTTTCGCGATATCGCTATCGGAATCAAGTTGCCTATTTTGTGTCGATATTTAAAGCCTTGCTATGTCGCAACTAGAAACCGCAGAAACGCACTAGCAAAGCCTTCAGCTGAAACAACATGGCCCTCGATTACTCCATCAACCCTGTTGTGCCAAGTGACCTTCCCGCCCTCGGAAAGTTTATTCACTCCGCAAAACTCTCTCTAAGCATCAACCGCCTCATCTTCCTTGATTGGCCAAATGAGAAACTCCAAAGCGAGAGCTATTACCGAGCCGTGCAAAGTGGATATGAGAATCCAGCAGCTGACTGTTATAAAGCGGTCGACAATGTGACCAAAGAGATAATCGGCTACATTGTCCTGGAGCGTAAACAACCCAAGGAATCGGAGAACACAGATCGGGAAGTCGAGGCCGAGGGTAGCATTCCAGATGGACTGAACCCACCACTTCTCGCCGAGGTTAACAATGCGACGAGACTGATCGCGAAAGAGGTTGAGGAGACACATCGTTTCGGTAAGCTTTTTGTCGCATGATGTTCGTTAGGGTAGCATTAATGTTTTCGGTAGATGTGATATACATGTGTGTGAAGCCTTCTGTTCAGAGACATGGGGTTGGCTCTGAATTAGTCCAGCTGGGCTTTGATCGGGCCGAGGCCGAAGGAATTCCATTGGCTGTTTGTGCAGAAGCTCCTTCTATTCCTTTCTTCGATAAGCTCGAGTTCAAGGAAACGGTGCATGTCGATATTGATTTACGAAGATACGCGACAGCTAACAGTGGGTTTGGGGTGTTCCGTCTGGCTGGAATGATGTGGCATCCTTGAACCAAAAGCCGCGAAAGGACAAATCTACAGTCTTTCATTTCTTGTACGGAGAGAAATGGTCATAGTCTAGTGCATAATTGAGATTACCGAATCGTGAATCCACCATCAACCCGAAGATCTGCACCATTGATCATCCCACTAGAGTCCTATCACGAAGTTAGAGAAACCCTTATAGACACTTCCCAGAAATCACTTACCTGGCAAAGGAAGACAACCGAATCCGCAACTTCTTCAGGCAACGCAAATTTCCCGGTCGGGATATTCTTCAAGAATGCTTCTCTCACAGACGCTTCTCCCCAAGCTTTCTGCCCAAGAGCAGTCCAAGCCACGGTCGGAGACACACTGTTAGAAGTGATCCCTTTCGGTCCCCACTCAGAAGCCATACTCCGCGTCAAGCCCAGCAAGCCAGCCTTCGAAGCACAGTAAGCTCCATGCTGATGCAAAGCAGCGTGTGCAGCCTGCGACGAAATACTAACGATCCGACCCGGTGGCGGAGGACTAGTTGAAGATTCCGCTGCCTTTGACGCAGCGAAATACAAACGAGCAAAAGCCTGGGAGCAAAGCATTGGCCCGAAGACATTGGTAGTGAGATGCTTCATTGTTTCTTCGGGTGGTGTGATCTCCATATCGCTGAGAGAGACATATCCGGCCGTGTTAATCAGGATACTGGGGAAGGCCCTCTCAGTCTGAGATGAGGTGTTTGGTGACACTGAATCTTTCTCTAGTGCGTCAAACGCAGACTGCACAGACTCGGGGGACGTGATGTCGCACTCGTAAGTGCGGATGTCATCCAGGTCTGTGCTACTTCCATATCCTGTCTCGAGGAGCTGGTCGCGACGTGCGGCCTCGAAGGGCGCGTATAGGATTGCAAGGCGGGCACCTTGTTGTCTTAGCTTTTGGCCAATACTTGAACCAAGGCCACCTGGTAGGGTGTTAGCATGGTTACTTTTCTAAGCGGGTCAGTCTTCATCCCTACCCAGACCGCCGGGTAAAATGGCAAGGCGACGAGCGAATGCCATGCTATTTGCAGATCACACTGTGATTGGTGATAGGTTGGGTCCAGGAACGGGAATTAAGGAACTGCAATAAGCTTGTGCAGCTTCTGTCATGACAAAATCAACGACCCCTCCAAATGCGGAGAGACATGACGGTTCAGGTAATGATCGGTGATCTTCCCGACCTTGCAGGGGTGGGAACAACTGACGTCAACCATTCGCGTGGAACATGCAGTGGGATCACTGCTACCATTGTGGTCCTAATTGTTACGTCGCTATTCTCGTTTGGTCAAAAGTCTTAGCTTTCGTGGAATCACGGCGATTGATTATCAAGTTCTTCCCTCGTTCCGACTGCTACTCGGACCCCTCGAGAATCCCTACGTTCAAAGACCCTTGAGAATACCATATTATCCTTTTTGCTCATATTACTACTGCCAGGTTATGGCTTAACATGGTCATGTGGAATACGTAATTAGATGGGACAGTGGACGCTTATATGAGCAAGTGGGGCTTTCGCGCAGAGTAGTGGACTGCATCTTATTGAGGTAGCTCACGCATGAGCTTACGTGAGGCGCAGTGATGCGATCACTGCTGTGGTCGTGCTCAAATCTACTCAGTGAGCAAGAGCGGCGGAAGGGTGAGCACTAATACAGAAAGGGTATCCAGTATCGTCAAAGGAAATCAAATACGTAGCATGGTGAAGTGCGGCAAGAAAGAAGAGGACGTATGGAATGTGAAGCCTCACCAGTCACTAAGTCTGAGCGTATAACCTACCCCAAATTGGTCTATTGCCTCATCAAAAAAGCAATAGGGTCATCGTGAGTGCTACAATAAGCTACAATGAACTGCACCACAATGGAGCCTGCTAGTTGATTGGTCAATTAGTATTATGTTTATATTACATGCCCCTGGGAGTACTTCGTCTACTGGCCCCTCGATCTCCGAACCAGGTTTGGAGACTACTAGTACCATGGAATATGGATGCGTCTCATCCACGTGCGGTGGTAGTGGCTTCCCCACGCCGCTATTACCTGCCCCCAATATTTGTTCATAGGCGAACGACTGGTCTTCCTGAACGCGGTTGGTGATCGCAATGTTCAGTGTATAGTTAGATGGACGTTCTCCAGCGGAGATCCAGGTAGCCATTCGGTAAGCCCTAGTGAGGACTTCTAGCTTTCCCCACAACTTCAAGTCCTTTCCGGCCACTTTCGAGTAACCTCATCGACACTGGCTTATAGTTTGTATGCGTCCTTCTGGCGCTGAGAGCTAGCGCTCATGGGAGGTTGGGAGGTGGGGAGGACCTCCTTGGGCTGCTGTTTCTGCTTCATCTTGCCATAACCATAGATAAGGCCACTGAAGAATCCAAGGAGGATAGCCGTGACGCTACCAAACGTGACAGGAGCATCGAAAAAGACGATACCGCTAATAGCGAGCGGGAGCTTATTCAGATATCCGACGAACGAATATGTAGTGGACGATGTCTTACGGATGCACCAGGCAGACGAGTACGAGATGAAGATGGCACCCAGGCCAGAATAGAGCATACCAATCATGAGGCTGTTGCGCGAATCGGCAGGGAAGTTCTTAGCCAAGTTGGCCGACGACCAGTCTTCGGTGACCAGGGAGCAGATGATCATGATAGGGAGGGAGATCAGATTGTTATAGAACATGGCTGGCAATTCTAGTCAGTTCGAGTTACAACGCCTGGTAATTGATTGACCACTTACTGTCCCAGTCCTTAAAGTTCAACGAGGTGATGAACTTGCGCGTGCCCAGGACGTACGAGGCAGTGCAGAATACGTTTAGCCCCATCCACGCGTACCCAGCATTCAAGGTTGAGATAGCCGTGGCAGACTCAACCGAGTGCCCAACGCCATTGACAGCAGCCTGGATATCAGCCCACGCAGCGACAACAGAGCTGAGCACCATGAAACCGAACGACAACAGAAGCAGCGGTGTGACGTTCCCGCCAAACCACAGGATCTCACCATAGGCGATGACGATGATGGTCAAGTTCTTGAAGATAGTATATACCGGAACAGACAGAAATTGAAGAGACTTGGTACTGGTGTAGATCATACCGACGAAGAACACAGACACGGGGAGCCCTGATTCGGTGTTAGCACGGCCGGGATTGCACGAGTGTCAATTGACTATTGCAGACATACACCTCTTGGCCTTGCTGCTTTCCAATGCAGCGAGGTTGGGAATAAAACCCATCTGTTTCAAGACCAGGATTGCAGCAAAGCAAATAACGGCCTACCAAATAGTTGTCAACTTCAATGTCTTGATGCAATGCTAGGGTGTCGCGGCGCATACCTGAATGGCCAGGTAAAGGAAGTTCAGGTTCCAAGACGAGCCCGAAACGACATATTTATTCACGACCGTCATGCTAATCGAGGAGAAGCAGTAGGCCAGAACAGCAGCGCCAGGATTGTTTTCCAGTTGGGAGAAAATGCTATCCTTGCCGCTATCGACGCGAGCCCGGTGGTGAAGCGCAGGCTCCAGTAGGTTCTCGCGCACCTCGCGCTCCTCATCCATCCCACTCAACTCGATATCCTCGTTCTTCTTGTTCGACATTGTGGTTTCGTCGTGCGATCGACAGGTACAAAACGAGAGGCGAGAGGTAATGACGGGGATAAGAAAATTATCGTTTGTGTAGTGGCTTGGTACGAGACAGGCGCTTGACGTCGCAAGAAACCAGGGGCGACAATTGAGACGGCAGGTCTGTTATTTGAAAGTTCAAGATAGCATGAAGCGAGGGGAATGAGACGGGCTATTGGACACGTCAGCAGAATTGCGAATTTGAGGAATCAGTCTCTTTGATGATGCAAAAGAAGGACTGGGTTGCGCGAAAGGACTGTGTTGCGCGGGCTACGCGTTGAAATCTAATTAGATTGCAATGGACGCGAATCCGGCCAAAGTTGGTGCTTGGAAGGGGGCGCGGCTCTTGACCCATGTAACGTGGGGGCGGTGGGGGTGGAGCAGCAAAACCCTCATGCCTGACATACTGGGCTACCAGAAATCTTCAACCTCAGGAAATGGCAAATAAGCTACGTGATACGCACATGGATTATTGGAATGGTAAAGAAGAATAGGTTAGCATTTGGCACTAATAGCATAATGGATTAGGTTTGAATAGACTTCCTCAAGGCCGTGGGCTAGCCAATAGACGACCCATGGGAAAGGCTAGATTTGCATTGCTTGTCTTATCAGTCAACGCGTCTATCTTGCGTGGAGATATAGCGACTACTAGTCGATATGTCCATCAAACTTGAGCATGGTCAAGCAATCCAAGTGCTTCCTCTGCAGTAAGTCGGTCACATAATGTAGAGGTTCGACAGCTGGTTTGGCTTAAGAAGCAGAAAATTGATGTTCAATCTTGATCACATCTCACCTTCATCTTCTTTGATCTTGGGCGGAATAAGGCAGATTACTTGGCGCTAGGGCTCTTGTGGCGTGATGGGGTAGGCTATACTGCTCGGTGTACAACATGACTTATTGGTACCGAGCCTACGGATACACTACGAAACTACAAGCCTTGGTTTGCCGCGTGTTTCCGGTTCGTGGACCAGCGATTCGGGAGCCGGTATGCGAGGGTGCAAGGGCGCAACGGCGAGGACAGGGACCGAGATATTCCATCGTGTCGATTTCTGTCCCATGGTGCCTGGGGAAATCCCCTCAAGTTGACATGCGAAAGGGCACCTTGCCAAAGTGGTCATCGATAACATGCAGCATCTCCACTTGGTACTTTGGTGCCCGAGTGGACACCGATGCAGATCCTCGTACAGTCCGTGCTGACGCTGCCAGAAACACTCCCAGCGGCAAACCTGTCTACAAAACAGAGTTAGTAGCATCTGTCCTCAGACTGGGTCTGAGAACAAAGACACCAAGGGAGAGAGAGGTAGATGAAGCATGCATGTCCTTTCGCTGGTATTGTCCAGATCAAGTTCTAACGGTAATGTCTCAGAACGAGACCTTGCTAAGCAAAGTCTCGAACACCCGTCATGCCTGCTGTGCTGCCTGTGAAGGCTATACTTACCCGTCATCCAAGCTAGCGATCGCCAAGCGATCTTTCCATCTATCGTACCCGATGCAATCTGACCTTGCCATCCAGAAGTTCATGTCCGACTTGACACATCAAACTTCTTTAGACTCGGCCAACATAGACCCATGTGTCTCACGCTGAATGGAGGTATCGGTCTCCGATGCTGTGTCAACAGGCTCAAGGTGCTGGAACCACTCGTCCTTCGATTTGCGCCACCACTCTGCGAGCGCGAGAATGGTGACACCGCCCATGATGACAATCGCGTAGTTGAAAAGACTCGAGTCCTTATCAATCTGACTGTTGGAATACTCTGGTGCACAGAGAACAGCAAACGCAAAACCATTCCAAACGAACGTGACGACAGCTGCCACCACTCCGAATCGGCCCATGTCCCAGAAACCGGGGCGGAATGTCTTGCGAGTGATGAAAGTGCGGCCAATGCCGACAAGACCATAGGCCGCGATGGAGCCAGCAGCCGAAGTTGAGATCAAGCTAGAAAAGGCGACTTGGGACGGCAATTGGGTGCAGAGCAGAAGAGCAGCAATGGTCGAAATGAAAATCACTGCATTGTGAGGCTGCTTTGACTTCGACACACGAGCCAACACGTGACTGTATGGGAAGATGCCATCGCGTGCCACGGCAAATACCAATCGAGACGCGGCAACCAGCGAGATAGAGGTGTTGAGAATACCACCGATCATTGAGATGATAGTCATGACCACATGGGCGTGTGGGCCGAGGGCCAAGGCGTACATGTTGGTGAATGGCTGGGGAGCGCTGGTGTTGTAGAAGGTCTCAATAGATGGCATGCAGAACAGGAACAGAATAATGATCGGGAAACCGCAAAGCGCCGAGGCGACCGTTGCCCAGAAGACACCCTTAGCAGCGGCCTTCTTAGCCGAGACGGTCTCCTCTGCGACATGGCCTGATGCGTCCTCGCCCACTAGACAGCTAGCAGTCATAAACCAAGAAAGGACCCAGTTGAGGCTCGGAGTAACATCTCCACCATTGTAGGTCGAAGTAAACACATACTCGGCCGATTGGAAGCCATAAGTTTGCGAAACACCAATTGGGAGCCAGATGAAGTTCAGCAGCATATCGAATGCGATGACGATAACACCTGTGCGGAACACCCATGAGTACATGTGCGACGGAAGGAAGTTCAAGCTGGTAGCGACTCCCAGGAAAAACAACGAGATGGCCCAGGCGATGGCTCGTGCACGGACATCAGAGGTATCGTAGGGGAAACTCGTGTCTGGATTGAACACAACCACCTCTGACACAAGGTAATTGGCGACACCGAAGCAGTCACTTGCCAGAAATGCCGTCCATGCAACTAGAGTCCATGCTGCGACCAAGAAACTTATGAACCTTCCCACCCGTCCACCGCCCCAAGAACGGAATGCCCAGTAGTAAATCGACCCCGCGGCGGGGTAGCTGGAACAAGCTTCAGCAAGGCAGGCGGCTGTGATAATCGAAAGAATGCTACCTGAAACCCAGGAGCTCCACCTATGAAATCTTGTCAGACGGGATAGGTTAAATGCGGAAGCTGCCCGGACGGCTCGGATGTACTTACATAGCAGCAGGACCACCTCCGCTGATTGCGATATAGAACAGCAGACGAATACCGCCAATTGGGTAAAGAGCAGAGAATGAGCAAGCAAAGTTGTCATAAGAGCCCCATCCTCGCGCTAAAACGGCGCGGTAACCCAGCTTCAACAATTCGCGATCATCTTCGTTTTCTTGGATGTCTTGGATGTCTTGGCTGTTCTTGGTTGCCTCGGGGGCCGCAGCAGCGTCGAGAGACATGATGATCTGCTAAGCTGTAAAGCAAGACTTTCAGGGATGAAAACTTTTCTCAAGCTAAATTGCGGGCGATACGAGCTTGACAAGATGTACAACCGAAATTTCACAACAAGGTTTTTTGGCGTCGTCGAAATCACGTAATCACGTAATCACTGGCGATCTCTTCACCGAACGGTCTATCCATGGTTGCTATAAATGCAGGACAGGGAAACTAACAGCTTAAATCATAAATAATTGTCTTCTTCTACTACTATCAAATCATACCATGGGCTCTTCAACCATTCCATAATCATAGTTTCCAGAGAAGCGGCGAAGTCTTGTCGGAGCTCTGTGTGCCGGGGGTTAATATTCATTGCGCAGGTGCGAGTGACATGAGCGACAACCGCTTGTGTTTTATGTGGCAGGAACTCGGCTTGCAGTCTTTTAATAATCTCAAGAACGTGGTCGAGCGCCTCGGTGCGATACTTCAATTTGCAGGTCTCTACAATCTTTGCAGCGCCTTCTTTATGCTCAGTCTTCAACTTGCATCTCTCCAGTAATACATCCGCTCCCTCGAATGGCCCTTCCTCCTTTTGCGATGGCTTCATTTTCAAACCTCTGGCGTCCATCAAGTCTTGTAAAGTGATCCTGGGTGACAGGCACTGTAGTATGAAGAAGTCGTTACCCTTGAATAGGGAGCAGGTCCTAGTAACACGCGAATAATGAGCTTGTAATTTGAGGACCCCCAAAGGAGCCATATTCAAAGAAGCCAGAGTATAAAAAGACCCATATTAAAACCCAGGGAACGGCTAGGCAGAAGAAGCTCAAAAATGGTGTGAAAGTGGAAGAAATTAAGGATGATCTTGCTTGAAGTCAAAAAGACGCAATATTTATGATAATCAGAAAGGACGCGACGGAACATTTATATGCTGTAAGAGTATTAATCAAGATGGCCAACGATACCTGATTCCTTATCCTGAAGGTTCTCCAGAGAGGTCAGAAGAAGGGAAGGAATTCAGGGACGGTAATATGATACCATTCTAACTAACAATAGTGGTCTTCAACTTTCACCCCTTTCTCAAACATTCTGTGTGTTTTATCCCTTCCCTTTAATTGCCCTCACATTTCAATATGTGACTTGTTCTATATCTTCGCACCTCATACCATAGGCTCGCATGCTTCAACCGAATGGGAAATGTCAGCCCTGGCGGCCTGCTCTAGCATCTCGGCGATCTGTTGGTGGCCTCTAGCTGTTGCTGCTTGGAGTGCTGTACTGTAATCTCCACCTTGGATATTGACGTCTGCCCCCCGGTCAAGTAGCATCTCGACAATATTCTGGTAGCCTCCAGCTGACGCTGACTGGAGTGCTGTATTGTAAACTCCACCTTGGATATTAATGTCTGCTCCCCGGTTAAGTAGCATCTCGACGATCTGTTGGTGGCCTCTAGCTGATGCTGCTTGGAGTGCTGTACTGTAATCTCCACCTTGGATATTGACGTCTGCTCCCCGGTTGAGTAGCATCTCGACGATCTGTTGGTGGCCTCTAGCTGATGCTGCTTGGAGTGCTGTACTGTAATCTCCACCTTGGATATTGACGTCTGCTCCCCGGTTGAGAAGCATCTCGACGATCTGTTGGTGGCCTTCGGCTGACGCTGCTTGGAGTGCTGTACTGTAATCTCCACCTTGGATATTGACGTCTGCTCCCCGGTTGAGAAGCATCTCGACGATCTGTTGGTGGCCTCTAGCTGATGCTGCTTGGAGTGCTGTATCGTAAAATCCAAATCGGGCATTGATATCAGCGCCCTTGTCTATTAGCATCAGGACAACCTGCTGGGATCCGCTCAACGACGCTGCTTGTAGAGCGGTCAAAGACCATTGATCCTGAATGTTGACCTCGGCACCTTCGTCTAGCAGTACCTGGACGACATGTGGTATTCCAAAGTAGCTCGCCACAAGGAGACTTGTCAGGACTGAAACATCCAGAAAAATATACCTATCATACACTGGGGCCCAAGTGCTGATATGAGGCTTTGTTACGTCACAGAGAATACGCGCATCTTCCGTGTATTGGTCAGCAAGCGAAGCCTCCTGGTTGGTGAAATGCAGAGCCCAATACTTCGCAGAATACGCAAGAAAAGGGTATTCTTGATCTCTGATACCATCGGATTTGCTGTAGAACCCCCAGGACCAGCCCTTTTCAGTTTTGTAATTAACATCTGGCAGCTTCAAGTACTGCATACATTGTCGCGATATTGTGCCATGCGAGTGAGGGGGACTGGAGGCACCTTTCCAGAATCCCTCCTCCTTTTCTTGCTTAGATGTTGTTGTAAGAAATTCTCTTGCTGTCTGATGAATGAACGAAAGCTTTCCCTCAATGACACTGATAAAAAGGCCACATAGATCCATGATATAGCCTTGAAACTGACCGCTTGGCCATCTCGCGGCCATCAAATCCTCGTGCGATTCAAACTTGTGTTGTTCCTTTTGGTCTTGAATAGCCAGGGTCAAGGCGATGTTTGCTTCGTCAAGAGTAAGAGGCCTTTGGGAAGCGAGCACAAGTTCAAGAAGAGTCTTTAATCGTGACTTGTTCTTGCTTTGGTTTAGCATCCGTTCGTATACTTGAGAGACTTCCTTCGGTACATCATCCAGAAGTGTTTCCAGATCTGAGCACCTGCTGTATGCCATGCGATCATTGGTGATGATCTTGAATATTAGGTGTAGCCAAAGGTATGTGCGACTCTGCATGCCTTTCAAACGGGTCTTGATCTTTTCTCGATCGTTTTCGGTGAAGCCCTTTGTGATGCTCTCAACCTTCTCGTCAATGACTAGATCAATCTCATGTCTAATCTGCTCAGATTTGCTTTCGCCATCAAGCTGCAGATATCTTTCAGTGTTTGATAGGCCCTCAAAGCGATCTTGCAGGTCTTGAAGTGGACGACTTGTGATGAGGAATTTGAGTTTGGAGTCCAATGACGCCTGGTCTGTGCGGTAGAAGTCATGAAGAGTTTCAATGATCTGGTGTGCGCTTTCCTTTTCACACTCGTCTAAAGCATCCATGACACATATGATTTCGCCGACCTCCGGGTCTGCGGCACACGCCACCAGGATTCGCCATAGCTCGGAAAAGTTTGTGACAAGGGAGTCACCATTTGCCTTATACCTCGGCAACGCATGTTTGATCAATGTCGTCGATTCAAGGGTGGACGGAGACCAGAAGAGCTGCCAGAGTATTGCACACAGCGCTTGGGCACCGTCCATGTTACCGCCAGCACCCTCTTTGAAAAAGAAGTGGGCAACAACGGATGGTGGGCTGGTAAGAACATTCGCGGGCGTGATGGTTATCGTGCTATTGTCCAGATGTTTTTCATCTATCAGCGATCTCGACAAAACCGACTTGCCACGGCCAGGGCCTGCTGAGACCCAAAGCACACCAGAGCTGCTCTCGCGCCACTGGCTAAACTCCTCATTCTTCAAAATCCACTCACAGGTCCCGCGGACTCTAAGTGGGTTCCGACGCATATTTTGCTCGTAGTTATTTGCAGCTTTGGCCAATGCATGCAGCAGTCCCTGTTCCCTGTGGTCTTTTTGACTCTTCTCTAGATGCTGAAGGGTTTTTTCTTGGGTGGCACGCGATGTTTGAATCTCTTGCAGAATTTGATCTCGGTTATCTTGTATTTTGGATTTTGTCGTGATTTGGAGCAAGTTGCGGCAGGATTCATTGCTCTTGCTAATTTTTTCCAGCATTTCGGTCCACGCGTTTGATCCTTGCACATCCTGCCATGCGCGGGAGTGCTGAGGACTCGTAAGATGGAAGATTACTCGAGCCTGGTACTCAATGACATATGAATAGAGCTTTGCTAAAGGATGAATGAGATTCTCATAATGCTGTCGACGATCGGATTCGAGGTATTCCGTCTCAAAGATTCGCCAAAACATTTGAAGCTCTCCGATATCTTCCAAACCACTCACCATATCCTCTTTCTCTGTAGTGCTGCTCAAAATGAGCTATTCATTTAGCCTAGATCCTAATATCCATGAAACAGATGACCTACCGGAAGTATCAAGGAGACGCCAGACCATGCCAGTGCTGCAAGAGGCTGAGTGCTAACAGCAGTCTGCACGAGGGAATCGGACCAAGTGAGAAATTTCCCCAATTTCTCAAATTGCTCTCGCACGCTGATACTGTAGTTTCGAATTTGAAATTTCCACTGCTTTTGCGCTCGATCTGCCAACAACTTCCTAACGACAATTTCCACAGACTCTGGTTTTGAGAAATCTAAGCTGGCAGATGTGTCTTCGCCCTGCAAAGAGACCAGATAATTTGTATAGGCTTTGAGCAGCTCCTGGTCATTATCTCTCTCTTGGAACATGACAAAGGCTTTGGACCAGAGATCATTTTGGGTCGCTTGATTATTCTTGGTTTCTACTGTCGGCGCGTCTGTCGGCGTAGATTGGTCAGATACGGAAGAAGAGAGCGGGAAATCGGGAGTAGATGGTGACGTTGAGGAGCCAGCTACATTGGTCTCTGGCGCCGTTGAAGCCGAAAGTGGAACTTTGTCAGAGTCCGCTAATCTTTGATCTTCCTTTTTCCTGTGCTTTCGTAACAAGCGATCTTTGGCGGTCGAGAAAACCCCCATGTTGATTTGCGTGTGTGGTAGGCCCGAAGAATTTGATGCTATCTGGCAATGGGAGAAGTCTCAAGTTTTAAAATGAGGCTGTGCATTTGGGCGCACAGGGCGTGGCTTAGGGGATCTACTTTTGTTGTAACAGCTGTGCTGTGACTTGTCCTGCAGTAAAGCATCTGTTTATGTACTTAGTACGTAGCGCCACAGCAGGGGGCTGGCGCCAACGTGACTAATGAGAACTTTTACACCAAAAGTTTTCGTCCATTCTGTGTCTGCCTTGCAGTAGCAATCGATCCAATACGACTCACTTATTACGATGAAGCACGATCCGTAACCAAGCCGCGGCCAGGAAAGCTGCAACTAAAACTAATAGAAGAGGTCGTAAGTCAACTTCCATAGTACAGTTGCGCCATCTTGCCTGCTGAGGGCATTTATGCAGCAGGCCATAAAGATCGATCTGTCCATCGCGTATGCTTGGAGAAAGATAGTAAACGTTCTAATCCACCGAGACAAAATAACAGGCCTAATATATATGCCAGTATGGCACTTTGCTCTTCACTATTTCTTTCATCTAGATTTTGGAAGAATCTTGGCGAGTGTCTTCTCCGCATCGAGTCACCCAATAGCAGATGTCGTGGACGAATAGCTGAGCCGCACCTACTACTTTTACCCCACGCTTGACGAAGAAGTCCCGGCCTTCAACATCACAAGCCTGCATAGTATCGAAGCAAAATTCGAGTTACATCGCATGATTAGATATTAGAAAGCCCGAAAGTCTCATTGCAGACCCGTGACTGCTGCCACTCGGTATATTCCCTACGGCTACATCAAGTAGCCCGTGGATGATGATTGGTACACCGCAGGAAGGCTTATAATACGAAGCTTCGTTAGCCACAGGAGGATGAATCAACTCCTGAGATCACCCAGCTCGGAGGAATTTGTTTATATTGATCGGAGGACACATCGAGCCGATCGTAGAATTATCCGAGGCTATTTTTTTTTCTTGATTTCAAGTCGCTCATTCTCCTCGGCAAAACTTGCTCGCAAACGCTGTCGTGAATTTCCTCATGGATTTCGAGGTCTCCGCCTCGCTTCACATGCGAGGAGGGCCTTCATATGAAGGATTTTCTGTCTGTAGCGTTTAGTTCCTTCCGGATCTTGCCAGCAGTATTGCTCTTCGTGGCGACATGCGGGTCTGGGTCGTCGTATGACACGATACTAATCCCACGATATAGGACATTGACCGGATCATTTCTTTGTTGGGACGGATTATCATTTGGGGCGAATAGGTCTTGGGGGTAAGACGCGTCATCTCGTGATATCGGGGCCTTAAAGTCTCGGTTGGGGCCAGAGTTCGTTGTTCTAGCCCCAGATCTTTGTTATTGGGCTGTTCCTCCGCTTTGGCCCACTGAATATGACCGGAATCGACAATAATGCCGCATAGACGAGTGTTCCGATACGAGCCTCAATCTACATGGTTGATGCCTTGGTTTCGGCATATTAGACTGGGAAAACTGCCGGAATTTGTTATGAATGTATCTGTATTGGAATATTTGTTTCTAGATTATGCATGGTTAATACCTAATGGCTAAGATCTGCTCCTATCCCTCTTATCATGCTTCTTAGCACATAAAACTTGAAAGTCATAGTGTCAGCGACCCTATCGTAGCCAATAACCCCAATTGATAGTCTCATAAAGAGGCTTATCTTTTCGAACCAGAGAAGCACTCGGCACTTCGGCCTGCGGCTCACCAGGGGATATTTTATCTGGTACGGGCGCCTTCATAGTACGCAAGGACGACAACATGGGGAAGTGGATTTGTGGATCAAAACTTATCAAGATCAAAGCCTGGTTTCCAGCTGGCACATCTGCACACCGTACAGAGTAGATAAGAGAGCGCTCATCCGAGATCGCGCGAATTGCATTTATACGTGAATCTGGGCAGAGGAGGCGACGTAGTTCAGCTGGTGCGTCATCTGGGGGCCACATGTAGACTCCACGAGAGACGTATCGTTCTTCTGAGCCTTCGACTGGTGTGCCGTCTTCGTTATATTGTGTGGGTCGGTGTAGGAGTCCTGTGCCTTCTTCGTCGATGGGACATTTGCGTTTTCGGGAGACGGTGCGGAGGCGTAAACGGTCTTGGGATCGGAAGCCGTCCGATTGTAGGGCTGGGTCATTTACTAGGTCGATAAAGGTGGATGCGGCGAGGTTGTAGCTGCGGTGTTTTGTGCGTGCGGCGATGAATTCTTGTCTTTTTGTTGCGTCGTGGGTGGATTCGTACTCGGCATGGTAGTCGCGGCGTAACCGCTTTTCTGGTCGGTGCTCGTTATGGTCACGGGTTGATTCTTGACACTCAGGGGCTTCGTCCGAGTCCGAGTCGTCTAATCGTGGAGGGGGTGTTATGTCTCCCTCGCCGTGCATCGCGAGATATTGTTCTGGTGTTCGGAGAGGTGTAGTATAGTAGGTACGGTGATTCTCACTTTTGCCATCCGCATACTCGCGTCGGCATTCTAAGATGACCGGTCGGCCGGTTGCTTCGTCGGTGCAGATTGAAAGATCGGTCCAAAGCTCGTTAATAGGTCCTTCGCAGTGCTCGCGACGCCATATACGTCCACTCCACTTACGACGATTATGGCGTGGAGCATAGCAGGACCAATGATAGAACGAGGAGTATCTCTCATCCTCGTCTGAAGTGACTTGGGTGGATACTGCGTAGAGATGCTCATTGTATATCTCAAAACAGACAGATTGGCCAAGATCGCCATCACCGATTTGCGTAAGAGTGGGTTTAATCGGGTCGGAAGTGTTGGAAGTCATATCCACCCCGTAGACGGTCCATACGCCATCTGAGCCACCCGCCGCAGTAAATAGGCCGTACCAAATATAGGTGCGGCTGTGCCGGACAAAGACCCGCGCCCCTGCAGGGATCCACTTCCTGAGTAGAAGGCGGCCCTTTCTGGGATTATGAAGACGGGCAGTCATATCCATGGCTAACAATAAGTCATCCTGATCATCGTCGGTATCAACCCGAAATACGAGGATCCCATCTGCATATCGCAGCAACGATACCCGATCCACTGCATCCGCGCCCAGCGGTTCAGTCAAGCGGCGAAAAAGGACTAATAAGTTCAAGACACGTTCCTGCTTACCCCCAGCATGCACGTCCAACAGACGGATATCGTGCCCCACTCGGTAGCATAGGATCCCTTGATTGTAGAGAAAGTCGGCCCCATAGGCTAGGACTGAAACAGAATATGGCGCAGCTGTAGCGACCGCTTCATGAATGTCGAACCGATGCCCAACGGCCTTGCGATAGGTATAACCAGCCTGATTCAAGGCCAATTGTCCCTCCTTGCTGAATAGGAGAACGTTCTGTGAAGGAGTCAGCTTTCATCCCGGGCGGGGAAATATTTTCCTTTGCTTACCTCTACGGTTTTCCGGGCGACAAGGTCACTTTGGGCAAGATCACGAAGAGCACGGTTGGTACGACTCAGATTGATAAAATCACGGTCGTCCAGCGATGTAGCGATTTCATAAAAGATGTCAAAGGGAAGGGAGTCGAGACTCCTCGCAGCCGGCATGGCTGTGGAACGAGAGATCAGGAGAAACAATTAATATGAATTCATGCTGAAAGAAGAAATCAGAATGATGAGGGAAAGAGATGGTGTGGGTGGTTGGGACCTAACAAGGAAAGACGGTGGGACTTATGGGAATGCTAGTGCACTTGAGCCTCATCCATTGAGGGGGCAAATTTAGGAGAGATTCCGTAGATAATCCACACAGTTCGGAGTAGCGCACAGCCCCTAGGCCGGGATCGGCACTCGCGCAATTTAGTCCCAAGGTTTTGACCCGATTAGAATTTAATGCATATGATATAAATTGAGTTATTTAGCCTGGTGCTCCAGAATATTGGGAAATTGTTGCGGCTCAAGGCAGTCTCGGGCTTATGATTGGATGATGAAATCAGCCTCTCAAGCGGCAAGGGGCCGGAATACGAAGGAAGTCCGATGTAATCATTCTTAGTTGTCAAGACCATATTAAATGAGGCTCTTTCGCGCAAATGGCTTCATTCTGTCCTCCCCCACTGTATGATCTTCATGCAGGAGTGGAGCTGCACCACATGTGAGAGACTCGTGTGATTGTCAACTGAGTTCAAGGGTACGGACGCTGTGGCCTCTTGAAAGTTTCAGGCTCGGATGGCGCGGTGTGACTGCGTGATACAACCCCGCATCATCTCTCTTTTGTCTTTGTCTTGCAGGTATGGGCAGCCTTGCTTATACAAGACTTGAGAAAAATCAGAAGCTGGTCACGTAACCAAGTTACGACTACGTAAGCTATTTTTAGAGGCGTCATCACGCCGTGATGACGCCTCAGGCAGTCAATTCTAGGATGACTGATCGGGGATCTTACCTAAGATTACCTAAGATTGTTGGGACTGTTTGTCTACCCTGAGGTTCCTGAGAAGTGCTTGAGTCATTCGTGGAACTAGATAGTCCATACTAGTCTCCTTTGTTTACCTTTAGGCTTCCACTAGACACACGCTAACAATGTTTGGAGCCGGACATCCCAATCACGTGACTCACCACTGATATCATTGCCAAGACCTTGGAGTTCCGCATAAACATTGTTGCCTGCAGGCTCGTAGGGCTGAAAGTTCCATGGAACATTGAAGCCGAAGAGGCGCCGGGCGTAGAGTATCGTTGGTTGCGCCCTGTGTGGTTTTTTTCTTGTCTATCCGTCGCCTTATTCGGCCTTCTTTTCCCCTTCCTTTCTATAACCTATCCGGCAAACATTGCCGTGTTTCCAAAGAGCCATTAACTCCGATCTGCGCGACCCACCTAAGTCAGCCAGCCAAAAACCCCCCGACAAAAAAAACTTCTTCCTTTAGATATCCCACTTCCTTTGATCTCGGGTTCCTGGTTCCTGGCCTTTGTCATATAATGTATTACCCTCCACCGGGACCCCCTCCCCCTAACGGGCCTCCGCCGTGGGGTTATCATCAACCTCCTCCAGGTCAGTGGGCCCCGCCTGGAGGTCAGCCCTACGGCCATCACGGGCCGCCGCAACACCAACACCATGGTTATTACCCTCCCCAAGGCCCTCCGCCCGGGCCTTACAGCCATTCGCCACAACTCCCTCCACGGCCTTATAGTCATTCGCCGCACAACTCGGGGTCATACGGGTACCATACGCCATCTCCTCAGCCATCGCCACAACCGTATGGCTACCGACCTACATCTCAGCCCTATCCGTCGCATCAGCATAGTCTAAGTAGTTCCCGCAATGGTAGGTTTATTGTAATGTATTGCCAGCTTTCAGCGACAGATTGACTGACTCGGGCAGAACCTGGCCGCTCCTCTTCACCGAATGTGGCACCCCCGCCTCCGCAAAGTCTCCAACACTTCGGGTCAGGCGCGCCGTCCAATTACCAGTTCCAGTATTCGGCCTGTACGGGACGTCGCAAGGCTCTTTTGATCGGAATTAATTATACCGGCCAGCCAAACTCGTTGCGTGGCTGTATCAATGATGTGACCAACATGTCCACTTTCTTGCATGAGCGATTCGGGTATCGTCGCGAGGACATGGTCATTCTTACTGATGACCAGAAGAACCCGATGAGCATCCCAAACAAGCAAAATATTCTTCGCGCGATGCAGTGGCTCGTCAAGGACGCCCAGCCCCACGATTCACTGTTCATTCATTTCTCCGGACATGGTGGTCGTACACCGGATTTAGACGGCGACGAGGACGACGGATATGACGATGTCATTTACCCAGTCGACTACCGCACAGCCGGCCATATCGTAGACGATGATATGCACGACATCATGGTCAAGCCGCTCCGACCTGGTGTGCGATTGACAGCTATTTTCGACTCATGCCACTCGGGCACCGCATTGGACCTACCGTACATTTACTCGACCCAAGGTATCCTCAAGGAGCCCAACCTGGCCAAGGAAGCCGCCCAGGATCTCTTTAGCGCGATTACTTCCTACGGACAGGGTGACCTGTCTAGCATGGCCAACACGGCCATCGGATTCTTTAAGAAGGCGGCCAACGGAGGGCAAGCGCGTCAACGTACTTTGCAAACCAAGACATCGCCGGCCGATGTGGTTATGTTCTCCGGATCTAAAGATACACAGACCTCGTAAGTGCGGGGAAGTGGCTTTTAATTTGACCCTGACTAACCCCTTTTCTTCTCTGCAGGGCCGATACTTTCCAGGACGGACAGGCGCGTGGGGCGCTCAGTTGGGCGTTCATTAAATCGTTGAAACAGTGGCCGCAACAATCATATTTGCAGCTCTTGAATTCCATTCGGGCGGAGCTCGACGGCAAGTATACTCAAAAGCCGCAGCTGAGCTGCAGCCATCCTCTCGGTAAGTTTCTGTGTTACCATGAAAGCGAACCTGGCTGACTTTGAGATAGATGTCAATTTGCGCTTTGTCATGTAAATTACAGGTTTCAAAGAAATGAGCAACGATGTCATGGCCTTTCTATTATTCCGTACTCCGTAGGAACTCCGTAATCCCGATTTTCTTCTGCCATTTATATGTAGGTGCATAAAGGGGGGTAGAATTCATCCTCACCAATCTCCTCTCTTTGACCCAGATATGATCCTCTTGCGGGGGTTACGGTGGATAACTGCAATTACCAATGACCACGATTCAGAACCCCTCCATGGACCTCGTGTGTTCTCCGTGCATCGCTGTGGTTTGCCAGGTCTTCCCTCGGCCCCATATCGACCCACATAAGGAACTCTCATCCTCGAACGCTGGAGACTACACCAAACCCTTTTTACTCCTTCTCGAAGAGGGAAGTGCTAGTCAAAAGCATCAGCCGTTCAATCTCTCACACGGCAAGTGGTCTCCAGTCTTTTCACTTCGCTTGGCACCAACCCAATGGCTGCAGTATTGCACGACTCCCCTGAGCGGGAATCGACCCAATTAAATGATAGCGGCAGAAGATCCCAGTGGAACCGTGGGTGACATTGTACCCACGGTCCGCTTTTCGCATTTGCTTTCTCCAAGATCCTCGAAGTTCGGAACGCCCACGTTGGCGTCTACGTTTTACGTTTCGGTGTGTGGCTTGGAGATCTCGGGACCAAAGTTAAAACAGGACCCGAGGCGCTTTTAACTGCCGCGTCACGTAGACTGATGTGTCAGATTCCAAGACATAATGTGGATGGGATGATCTGATACGGGCTAACTCCGCCTAATCTTAGCGGGTCCGTAAAAAAAAAGACAAAAGACCTATTTCCCCATTCCTCGGGAATTCGCGCGCCGCGATCTTCGTTTTCTCGTCACAATTATGCAATCCTTCTGTAATAGCCGTATAGTAATTCATTGTCACTATAACCCCCACGGATAGGGGCGAAAGTATACAGAGAGAGAGAAATGAAACAAAATTACAGTCATCTATGTGTTACACGGGATGGCGCCTCGTAGCTCGTGAACTAAAATGCTCAATGTCTTTGATCCACTTTTGGTTCTTTTAGTCTTTTTCCGAATGGAGTCTCTCTGCTTTTTTAGGATCAAATGGCACCTTTCTCCGACCCTGTAGACATTTCCACTTCCAAGGTTCTACCTGAACTATTCCTTTCTCCCTCTTTTCCTCCCTTTTATATACCTACCCCCACCCCTCCCACCCTTGCTCCTTTAAACACCTGATATCACATACCGCAAACATGTGGGCATCATCCGCTACAAACAGCTCCTACTCCTCGAGCGTCTCCTCCTCAGACCCTCACCTTCCCTACCAACACCCTCAACCAACATCAACCGTCTCCTTAGGCTCTCAACCCCGCCGAGCACCAATGAAATACCGCCGCTTCTACTCCTCCCCCGTCGACGACGGAGACTCGACACCTATCCAACTCTACGGCCTCGAGCAACGTCCCCTCTCAATTATCGAAAAGCCAAAACTCCTACGCCGTGTCTCCCATGCCTTGGACGATATCAAAGAAGACTTCGCCTACCAAATCGGCGATCCATCCAGCACAGCCGCAAAGCTCAAGCGTCGCTCCACTTTTTTGCTAGACGGTTCTCTCGGCACAGCTCCCCGCCCCGAAACAGCAGACTGCCATGGCCCACCTCCATCGCGGCGAATGTCAATCATGTCCGCTGCGCCGGAGCGAGGCTTGAGTCGCAGACTTTCGCGCAGACTTTCTATTTTCGGTGGTCGGAAAGGCCTTGAACGTCCTTCTACAGCTAGTATTTCTACACCGAATCTGATCGGTTCTTCGGCTATGAATTAGCCTCGGAAAATGTGGAGAAAAAAAACTCGCAAGGTTGGTGTTTATATTGGTTTCTGAAACCAATATAGACATTGATCAATGGGGTGTTGAACGGAGCGGAGCGGTCGGGTCAAGTGGATCCATGGCATGATTAATGAGCCAAAATTACCGACCTCGGAACACCAACCACTGGAACCGGGCTCGAAGAATCATGAAAATATCTGAGGGGAGACTGGGAGAGAAAAAAGAAACGAAGCCGATAGATCGGCTCTATGCTGCTGCTTCTTGCAGCGACGATCATTTTACACACATGTCGATGAGACATACACATGCAATCCGCACATGGGAAAACCGGTGTTTGGCTTAATCCCGGGTGGAGTCTTCTTTATTGTCATTATATCCATGGTTTGGATGGGGGGGTTCTTGCTTTTTGTTTCTAAATCGTTCTCTTTGATTTTCCCTTTCCTTGTTTTTGACTACACTTACAAGCTTGGATCGGTTTGATTCCCAGCTAATATTTTCTGTGTCCTGGGAAACTGTATTTATCTGCCATTGATTTTGTTTTGCGCATAGCTTGGTGTTTGGGAATGAATTCTTTACAATATTCAATGTTTACTTCAATAGATCTCAATAGTTCTACCTAGTAGCTGGAATTAGTGGTACCTGCGGGCGGATCCTTCCAGAAACAACCTAGTCGACGCTTCCCTACATGATGCATGTCAGGGACGATATTAATTTACAATAGTCAATAAGATCAGGAATCTCGATAAAGTGTGGTTTCTTCACCAGGTTACATGCATCATGTCTCAAAAGTCGGTCATCGGACATGACAAGCGTGCGCCATGAACGCCGCCCGCCGCAGCGGGTGTGGACCGACGTGCGTCAGCAAACGCCTCGCCTAAAAATAAAGAACGGGCGGGATTTAGGAAAATTTTCTCGATCTACCGGGCAGTGAGGGGGACTTCCGTTAGTATACAACCTAACGTTCATCGGTAGTTCTTATCGTGGCTTGTGGCTTATGGCTTGCCTTAAGCCCGGAAGCACTAGTATGGAACCGTTCCTCGCTTGTATGCACATCGATTGAAAGGGAAATTTTGTTACTAGTCTATACAGGATGTTACCACGCAACAATGAATGGATGAGACTGTCGGGTACGGAGCATACACGAAGACTGTTATTCATCAACTTGCGTCAGGATTACCAGCGATCTCCAACTCTAAACGTAACCCAAACTCAAACACGTCTGCATTCATACTACTTTTGCTTTACTATTGTAGATCAACGGCTCCCCTCCGTTACCCGCTCCACTAACATCCCCACCAAGTGTATTCCCACTGGCTCGGTCCTACGCGGCTTAGTGAAACACACCACCATTCGCTTGACAGAAGCTTATCCGTATTGCTGTCGAGGATCTTTTACGCACCTGGTGGAGGTCGCACTCGTCAGAGCTGGAGTAAATCCACTATTATGAAACAAGCTTTTTGTGGGTTGGGGAGAATTGTGGGTGTATTCGTCAACGGAGGCTGAGATGTGATGTGTCTGTTGCCATTTATGTAGGTTGGCGCCTTGCGTGCCGTATGCGGGTCTTCCAGACTATTTATGTTTCGTCAACTAGGCCTGGATGCATGAGGTGTGAGATGTACGGTCTTACGAAGCTTTCTTTGTACGACGTAAAAAATGGTTGGGAGAGGAAGAATTCGGTGAGGTTCGCTGAGGGCATTGCGTAAACGAAACAGTCGAGTGCCAAGGTCCCAAAAATGTTCCCAAAGTCCAAGGTACGTACAAAGATTCCAGGAATGCCAGCTGTCACTGTTCGATCGATGGAATGCACCTGAGGATTGACCTATAGGGTGAAGCTATCTTATCATTGGGCCTGAGATCTTCAGGATCTGCACTTGGTCAGTGAATCTAGAAGAGGTGACAAAGAGAACACAGTACACTCTAGTCTTCGGATCCAGCTATACTGCCACATTCTTACTCCTTGATTACTGGACAACAATTGCGCATGACGCTGACTTGTTTGGCTTACCCCTCGTAATCCCGGCTTAACTGTCATTGTCTTGATTATGTTGTTATCAAGGTAGCATCGCAATGGTGCAGTAATATCAGATGGTCATGAATCAGAGGGCTGTCTAAGCACCAACGGCTTCAGTGCAAAGAACACCCTCGGTGGCACCAGGCACAGTACAGCAATGAGCACTGCTGCCGCTGCCATTGTAGCCTTTCTTGAAGTCGGAAACATAATCTGCACTCAAGGCTGTTAAAGGTCAGGCTGGTGACTAAGCGCTCAATATACAAATAAATAGCGCTCGGTCGGGTTTTCATACGAGTATTGCAGTTCAAAGGGGCAAGACCAAAACGTCGGTGCAACAGCATTGAGCAATACTGTAAATAAGGCTTGGGCACACGTCGTCGCGCTTGTCGAAGGTGGTAGTCTGCGCTAGGACAGCTCCAGCGGAGACGGCAATAAGCAGAATAGAGGCCTTCTGTTCATAAAAGATTAGATGTGTAGAGCGGGGTCTGATGGTGATTTTAATGTTAGCACGGGGTGTGAACCATGGGATATTTCATACATAAGATTTGTCCAGGTGCCCTGATCTAAGATGCTTCGTGATTGCTATAGTGACAAGTTCTACGGCGATCAGCCACAGCACTATTGTAAGATCATGTCGGTCTGGTGGATCCACTAAGAGTACACTACAATTGGAGCTCATCCTCTAAGAGTTGGGTCCATGCATAGATTCCGTCGCGAGGAACATCGCGAGGAAGTATGTCATGTCCCACATGATGAGAAGTGCTTTTCAATGCAGATCAAAATCTGGGTAATGATGATATCTCGCTATATCTCAGTATAATAGAACTTCGAAACACCAAATCACTTTGACACTTCAACGGTCGCATTCACCGCAAAATTAGCCTTAATCTTGAATTTTAGCTGATCCTCATCCACAATCTCCCCCTTTCGCTTCTCAATCTCCTCGACATCCCAATTAGAAGACACATACCGCCCCGAGAGGAAGTTCTTGTCGCCACTCGACAACCACACAGCAGCACCTCCCACCAACTCAGGAGTATCGAGCATGAATGGTGCAAGGAATGGCACACTGCGACCCATATCCGTTGGCACGATACCCGGGTCGAGACTGACCGATGTAATGGTCGGATGTTCGGAGGCAATGTAGGCCGTAAGTTTTGTCAAGGCTAGCTTTGCGAGAGAATATCCTCCCATGCCGGGTGCAGTTCCATGGGCAGCGAGAGATGTGATTGTGATTATCGTGGTTGGTTTGGCAGGGGTAGCTCCGGTTTCTTTCAGAAATGCCTTAGTGACGTTATAAGTTCCCTTGATGTTGATCTCCTGTGACATAGGTTAGTTAGATTTTGTTGAAATCTTGCAGGTTGATGGTGGAAAATCTAACCTGGCATTCCCACCACGAATCCAGCGTTGAGTCAAATGTGCTCTCAAGCGGAGAAATATTGCCCGCGTTGTTGATCAGAACTTGCGGAACACCGGCCTGTGCGGCGATTTCCTTGAATGCGGTTTCCACGGCAGTCTGGTCCGTAATGTCAAGTGCAAAGCGAAGGACTTTGGTGCTGGGATTTATCTCGTTGATCAAATTCTCCGTTTCTTCGAGGCCACTCGCAGAGCGGCCGATGAGTGCGATGACTGCTGCTCCGGCTCGAGCGAATGAGGCTGCAAAGGCCTATAGTACCTGTGAGAAGCGTACACGGTTCAATTGTAATGTAGCTCTCTTACCAAGCGTCCTAGACCACGACTACCGCCAGTGATCACTACCACCTTGCCGGTTTGAGCAAGCTCTGCTCGAGTAGGGTCAATGGCAGGATAATTGTCTCGGTAATTCTTGACTGTAAAAGCATTTCGCTTCACGTCTTCGTTAACATCGAGGTCAGCCATGATGTAAATCTGTTGGATGCAATTCTGTAATTGAAAGGGAACAAATAGAGCAGGGGAGGAAAAAGAACAAGCAAAGAAATCAGTCTGGCTTTAGGGCTTTTGTTGATTACGAGGGGTCTATGACCTTTCCTAATTTGGAAGCGGGGCTGTGGGACTGATTGACAGTGCGACGTGACTTCAGAGACCCCCTAATTCGTATAAGTCTGATTGCTGGTCATTGATTGGTGATCTCTTTCCTCTCAATGTAGTACAGATGCCATTGTTCCTCGGTGATTTGAACTACAAGGATTTCCCAGGCTGTCGCCAAACTTTAGTGAACCCCGCAACTGCATTGAGGTCTATACCCAGCATGCCGAGCAACAATGAATAATGTGCTTATTTATGTTCAAGTACGTAGATTGCATATGCAAACATCTTATCTTATGTCTGAATTCCAGTAGTTTATACGTTCAACATCAATATGACATCATATAGAACTGCATATTTCCCATTTCCGATTGGTCAATTGACCCCAGAAATCACCGATATACCCTCTGGCGCATCAATTATCATGCAAGTAAGCAGCACACGAGAATTGCGACAGCTGGGAGTGGATACCGATGGAAAGGAGCATCATTGGTTTATTGACACGCCGGGCTGGTCTCTGTCCGTAGATTTCTGTTCTCGGTTTTTGACGAGGCTGAGCTGGTATGCGGACTTCGTGTAGTATGTGCGGAAGTGAATGCTGAAGAACTACCCTTGGCTTGATTAGACAACTGACTGGGTCTAGGTATAGGCTTGCGCATAGTCTGTGTCGTCAGGGTTGTGGTCTATACCCACCGTGCAAGGGCAGCAGAAGCAACAGCTGAGGTCACCCAAGGAAAATATTAGTACTGGAGATAGTAATGAAGTCGAAGTTGATGCTTCAAATTAGCCATTTGTTCCTCATGAATTATCAGTAAGAGTATTTCTCAATGAAGTTTCTTGAAACGAAGAGAGGTGATAGATATTGATGTATCGAGTATATAGATGGTATAAGGTAGACGTGAGCCAATGAAACGCCATGGTAAGAACGCCAAAGGCGCAAAGAACAAAAGAGAAAAGAATCGAACCAGGATAGCAAATCCAAAGCCACCTGGCGTATCATCTCATCAAGAGAAATCCACAAGCCAACCATTATTTCCCCATTCCGCGATCGACGCCCAAATATAACAAAGCCGACCAAAGTGTAAAGTGAAGAGTGTAAAGTGTAAAGTGTAAAGTAAAGAGCATGAAAACCCGTTCAAGCTGACAGGGAATGCGAATGCTCTCGCATTGCAATGTTGTCGTGTATAACCCCGCCCGGAGGACCTGCCCCCGCCCCCAGCATTCCTGCACACATTTATAAAGTCACGCTCTCCAAATCGCGCATGACAATCCCCATCTGTGCCCGCTTAGCCGCCTCGGCCACAAGACTAAAATCCTGTAGGAACGGTGCAGTCGCCGTAGGACCGCCGAGGCCGTTGACCTGGTGAGGGTAGACATCGGCGGCGGGCTGGGTAGCGGGCATGGTTTCCGATCGTGGGATTGAGTCGGAATTGATACCCTGTGAAGCGACTGGGAGCCCAGCAGCGCTGGAAGCGTTCAGGGCCTGAGCAAAGGGTTGGTTTTGGGAGATGGTGGGCGCGGCGCCGATAGACGTAGACTGCAGCGGGGGGGCAGCGAAGGGTTGCGGGGCGGGTTTTGAAACCATGTTCAAGGGATTTTGTGGTTGAGATACTGCACTGGCTAAATCGGTGGCAGGAGCGAAGGATTGCATGGGTGCGAATAAGGAGGTAGAAGCGGGGGCTTTGGGGGTATGGGCTGATCGTCCAGGATCCATGCGGGGCAGATACTTTATCCTGAGGAAGCAGGTATGGTGGATTGATCGAATGTTGGTATAGACTATGGGATCAAGGATCGAAGACTTTGAATTTGTGTAAGTTGCGGCAAGGCAGATTCGTCAGACGAATGGAGTGTAGCGTTCCGTTGTAGCGTCGTAGCCCCCAATGACGGCACCACTGGCAATGGATCCGGGTGGAAGGAATCGACGATGGTAGATGGTTGCGGGAGGGCGGACAAACCCCAGGTCGCTTAGAGAGTGACGGTCTGGGAGATGGTGAACGGTAATAAGAAGGAAGAAAGGAGAAGAATTTGGCTTTGATTGGAGAGAGGGAGAAGATTCCGTGATAGATTTTATGACTTCCCAGTTGATCCCGATGATTACCCGCGCGGTAATGTGACGGTATCTCCACGCATCTCCACACAGCGAAGGTGGCAAATTACGGTAAAAACGGTAAGTTGCCTCGGCCGGAGTCAGCGACATGTGTATAGAATGGGGGGAAGAACGATTACCAGACAAAGTTCATCTTTCTGGTTACTATTCCTATTGGCCGCCACCATGTTGATGGAAATGTATAAACGGGGTTTTTGCCCGTTTCGAATGAATTTCCTTCCCCGCGATAAGCATCGTCTATCTGCTTGAATCTATGCACGACACTTTAGGATTTCGCAGTATATTCTCCGTATGGATCAATACTTACTCATGGTGTACTATGTCAACTAAAGATGATTAATTGATAGTAACCCACCTCCAAGGCCGAATTTAAATGTGCATAGTCCTGCATTTATGTTGCAATCCTCCCCGCATCTTACCTCGTATCCTTGCCTGATAATGTCTTCCCCATTTTTAGATCTGCAATGCAATCCATTTCCCCAAACTCAAATTTCAGGCAGCGGGGGCGCTTATACTTCGCGACTGGTTTGAAAGATATCACTATGATGTCGAATTCGCATCATCCCATTGGAGTAAGCTGTCTATCCCTGATTATCTCTAAGCGAGGCATATTATTCCCGGCTTTTGTCCGATATATGCTTTTTACCCGAATTTACCTAGCTCGCCATATGGGGAACGGCGATCTTGGCATTTCCTTGGCCAAACATCTAATCCCTGCCATTGGACCAAGCAGTCTCATAGTGATCCCTTCTTTCCTTTACTTAATCATTCCAAGGTCACCGTGGACATATGCAAGATTTCTATGATATAGTCCAGTTGACATTTCAGCAAGAGTAGCGATGGTTATTTTCTTTTGTGTCCGCTAGGTATGTACTCCGTATTGGCGGATGCTCATGCGGCTACATATACTAGGTCTATTACCACGTCACTCTCAACATATTAGCGTGTGCAGCTCAGCCCTGAAGGCAGATCGGTGTCCCCTCTTTGGGAATACTATTACAGTAACTCAACCCTTCTTTGGAGAAATTTTTCTCATCATTGACAGACTAAATATCATAGTCCATAGTGCATTATGAGTGGCTTAAATATTGGTCTTGCTGTGCCTGGTATCATTGACTTATGTTTAAAGTACATGCCAATGTTGTCGCTCACTATCCCAAATTAACGCTCTTCAGATATGGAAAGATCATTGTAACCACATACAAGAATTTCAAATCTGCCGGTGAAGGAATTGAAGAACGACAACTTTTTATTGAGGCCTCTTGGGCCAAACCTTCCGAACAGTTAGCTTTCCTACGACGGGTGTGGGATAACTTGAGCGAGGATCACCGGGACCTGCAAGGTCACCTTCTTCGCGTTTTCGAGGAAAAGCTAGAGGCTGCCGTGTTGCAAATCAGCGGTCTAGACAGGCTGGCAAATAAGAGTGAGGACTGCCGGACAAGTCAAAGGCAGTGAAATATGCTTTGTTGAGAAAGGTATCCCTCGATAGGGCAATCCGGGACCTTCAAGAATGCCAACATGAGTTCGACACGACATGGTACTTAGTTCTGCTTATAGCCGATCGTTTCATTGATGATGCATTGGTCAAGCGCATCGGAACCGAAAAGCTATCCACTGCCAGGCATGTACGAGATGCACTGAAGCCAGAGCCACACCAGGCGCTTTCAATTTTCTTGTCCGAAAGCAAGATCCAATTTGCTAGACACTTTAACATTCTATACTCAACATCAAAAGCTATCGAGATCGCAGGCGTCGGTATGTTCATACTAGATTCTGCAGATTGCTCGAATAGAAAAGCGCTCCCACTTTTGCCAAGAATGTTCGGAACCTAGCTATGAGGCTTCATCAGGTCGATGCAAATGGATTCCATCTCCTTAAATGCCACGGTGTGGCTCGCATAACGGACCCAAACACTAAGCAGCTCCTCTCATTCGACTTCATCTTCAATTTTCATGGACGATGTTCCATGCCCCAAAGTCTTCGGAGCCACCTTCTCTCCCGAGCAACCCATTCTCTCAGTGCCAGAATCAGACTTGCACAACAGCTTGCCACATCCGTCAATTATATTCATGTCCTTGACTTCGTTCACAATAATATTCGTCCAGGGACTATCTTGATTTTCGAGAGCAATGGATCTCATCTAGGCCCATTGTACCTCCTGGGATTCAAGGCATTCCGCTTGGCCGATAAACAAAACACTACGACTGGGCAACTCTATTTGGTCAGAGAATACATACCAGCATCCTGATCGACCGGGCCGCAACCCTGAGGCAGACTATGCCATGCATCATGGTATATACAGCCTCGGAGTATGCCTCCTTTGAATTGGGCTTTGGGAGTCATTCGTGAGTAGCGAGGGACAAGCAAATATTTCTCGGGCTGAGTTCAACCGTGATCCTACAGCCTCCTTGATGAACAGTACGCTCAAGGACCACATTACCACTTTAGCGAAGGTACAGCTACCAATCAGGATGGGTGACAGGTATACGGCGAGAGTTGGCAACTGTTTGTCTTGTATGGATAACACAAATGAGATTCTGGCGACGAGACTGAGTTTGAGGATGATGACGGCATTCTGATGGGAGTCAAATATATTGAGAAGGTACTGTTCCGAAGTTGATGTGCTTGTATTAATTGAATTGATTGGATGATAGAAAGCAACACTAACGGCTGAACAGGTTCTTCTTTCGCTCAATAAAATAACTGTCTAACATGCAAAACTGCACATATGATGACTGGTTCTGGAGAAAATTTGAAACGAGTTCAGAAATAGGAGTATATAATGAATGGTGCATCTCACGATGGAATATAGGCCTACAACGCAGTGTTGGCTATTCCAAGCAGGAGCTAAAGATAATAGTCCTATGTACGGTTGCATTAATACTAATTATCTTGAAGTTTTTCCATGATTTTGTATTGTATAACTTCAGTTGGTGCTTGCGATATCTTTTCCGAAGAGGATAACTCTTAACGAACCTTAGGAGAGAGCTTGAAGAGATTCAGGGAAGCCAATGTTTCATTGTGGTCTTCCGCGAGAGTCCGCTTGCGACTCTCCTATAGGTGACGGAATACCTCCTCGGCTTTGACATACTTTTCTTGGAAATAGAGAGTCCGGCCTAGCCAATTAAGAGAGCAAAGTGTACTTTCGTGCTCCTCCCAAAGTCTGCTTGCGACGCTCCCAGACATCACGATATGTGGCTTCCGCTTGGACGTACTTCTTTTGAGCGTACAGAGCACTGCCTAGTTCCTGAAGGCAGCCCACAGCGTATATTCATGCTTCCCCGTTCGCTTTAGACTAACCCAGACGTCCCGGCACATAACTTCGGTTTCGGTATATTTTCTTTGGTTGTATAGAGCCCCTCCTATCATACGTAAAGCTCGGTGCCCACTGTAGACTGCAAACCGGCAATGGAATTGTACCGTTTGCTGAACCCACAATCACCTATTTTGACCCACCATTCAGGCCCCTTGGAACGCACAAAGACGTTCTTGAACAGTCAGCACTTTGCGTCCTGATCTGAACCTATCATTGCTATAGCAACATACCTCGGGCTTGAGATCTCAATGGACAAGATTATTGTCATGCAGACATTGAATACCTTGTAGAAGTTGAAAACAGATCTGTCTGGTTTCTGTTTCCAGTATTGGGCCCGTCAGATGGTCTTGAAGATTCCCAAAGTCAATATGCTCCATTGCAATAAAAATGGTTTGGTTCTCAAACCACCCGAAGGGTTTTACAAACAAATCCGAGTACTGATCGATATCAACATTTGCAAATGGGACTGTGTCAAGCGCAGTACATACCTTTGGTTGAGAGACTTGGCAATAGGTTTGAGTTCTTGGTCACAGTAGGTCTAATGAGAAGGGTCAGATAGCTCCTTGATCATTTTCACATCTCGCAGCTTCGCCGGGCCTTCACTTGACATACATTGTTCAACCCAGACTGTCCCGAATGATCCTGAGCTCAGTATCTCCCCTCGCTTCCAGATTTCGATCTCTGGCCGCCACTTGCCAGTGGTCCCTTGGGAGTAGTCGGGTCAAAAGGTACAGTGTGAGGTGCCATCCGGGAGGATATCGGCGTTCAGTTTCATGTCATTCACAAGCTCTGTCCTCGTCATGATTTGTCGTAGGCCTGGTCGGATTGTAAGTTCCCTGTTATCGAAGAAGAAATAGCCGCTCTCAGCCTCCTACAGTGACTTGTCGAGAATCACGTGGCATAAGCACGTAGCACACAGAACGATGGGTGCACAAATAGATCTAGCTGCATAATCACCTGTTAACAGGCCAGATGGCTGAAGCGCCCGATTGACCCAAGCGCTTACAAGTCTGGTATATATGGATACACGTGACTTGAACACTGACTGTGTCTGCATCTTGAGCTTTATTGACAGCTTGCTATAGTAGCAGCAGTTGTATATTACTGATGTCTATCGTGGTGGGGCTTGATCGATCCCTGGAACTTTAGTTGTCTTGAGTTATTATTAGCGTGATTTGAGGAGTATGTGCATTATCATTCTGGTGCAAGATCTTCAATTACTCGGTATACCAGAGAAAAGTCCTATTTCCAACTTTGTGGATCAGATCTTACAAGTAGAACTAATGCTAAAACCAATCATTTCCCAACATTAACGCCTAAAGACCTAGGCCAAATCCTACTATCTACTGTCGATCAGCGGCTGTCCCGCAGTCACATGGCCAACCCCGCGCCAAAGAAAAAAAACTCCGCCGCACCAAACACCACACTACAACAATGCCTGTAAGTACAGCTCCAAAACCCATACATTCTTTTCACTAATTACCCTAGCTCGTCATTCTTACCGGGTACCCCTGCTCCGGTCTCACCTACCGCGCAAAGCAGCTCGCGGCACTCCTCGAGACAGCGCAAGATGAACTCTTCGCAGCCACCGAGTCCGCGTCGCCCGTCACGCTTAAATCTCGATTTAAGGTCCACGTTGTCGCATCGCATGATACCTCGCACCCGCGTACCGTATACGATCATGCGCGGACAGAAAAGGAGGCTCGAGGCGTAGCCTATGCCCGAGCCAAGCGCGTGCTCACACGCGACAGCATCGTGATCTTGGATGGCATGAATTATATCAAGGGATGGCGGTATCAGCTTTGGTGTGAAGCTAAAGCTGCTGGAACAACATGCTGTGTGGTATGATACAGCTTTCTAACTTCCCAACCTACGATCGGAATCTCCAGACTAATCATACTATCTGGGATAGGTCCATGTCGGAACACCAGTTGACCAATGTGTCGCGAACAACAACGCCAGACTGCAGCGTCAAGCTTCGGAAAAGACCACAGACGAAGCCGAACCCTCTGCCGCTACAGATGCTCCTGCAAAATCAACCGACAATGAAGAACCATACCCACCCGAACTTTTAAACAATCTGATCTTCCGCTACGAAGAACCATCAACCCACAGCCGCTGGGATAAACCCCTCTTCACAGTCCCCTGGGCCGACGAAACACCACCAGTAGCAGACATCTTCCACGCCCTGAGCGGCGTAATTCTCCCCTCAGCCCAAGAACCGACTATAACACCCATCTCCGACCTAACAACAACCCTAAACTCAACTTCCCTCTCCTCAGCTGCAAGTGTCACAACAACGCGCACAACATTCACGCGCGGCGGGACCGCAATCGGAGGAAGCGGTTCCTCAAGACCCCGTATCGTCCCTCACCAAGCTACAATCCAAGCCGTACAGACAGACCACAGCGCCCTCTACGCTATGGAGAAAAAGACCTCGGCGGTTGTTACTGCCATCCGCGCGTTTACGCAGGCTACGCCTTCGGCGGAGGTGGCGTTGGCGCAGAGTAAAGATGGGAAGGCAATCGAGATTTCTGTGCCTGAGGCGAAGGAGAAGATTGTTGTTCCGGCTCATGTTGCTACTACTGGTACCACTGATGAACTTGCGGGCCCGGGTGGTGTTTTGGCGCTGCCTAGGCTGCAGAGGTTGAGGAGGCAGTGGATTAGTTTGAATCGGACTTATATTGGAAGGGGGCATGGGGCTGGACAGGGTGGGTTGGCGGCTGAGCAGATTGGGGATGCGTTTGTGAGGTTTTTGAATTCGAGTTTTGGGGGTGAGGATGAGACGTGATTCGATGGTTTTTGAAAATAGATGGTGTGGATTCCATAGAGATAGATGGAGATTTCATGACTTACGAAACTCAAATAAAAGCATTGGTGTTCGATTGTCTATTTTCTGTGAAATTTAGAATTGCATGCTAGGGCTACGAACTTATCTTGTTAAGGTGAGATACCTTTTACTTGTTTACTAGGGAGTGTATCAAAGGTAAATCAATGAATTGGCAAACTAAACTCCTTCTGTCGAATATAACTGTAATCAAACTCATAATCCTCCTTTTTTGTATGTCTCTTTTTTTTTTTTTGGTAAAAGCATGGTTCCTGTCCATGCTCCTCATTTCCTTCACCATCACATTTCAGTGAGAGAAGGGTAGGTGCTCTTCCATGGTCTAGCCACAGATTCTAAAGAGCACGGGATGTCCAAGAAATACTTGTAGCTGGAGTGCCCAGCTCCAACATATATATTCCTGTTATGATTCCCTTTGGTGCCTCAAGGCATCCAGATCTGGAGCAGTTGCTCCGGCGTGAGTGCATTTTACAATGCGTACGCTCCCGAGGGTAGGTTGGTTAAACAGGTCATTCCGGAATTCGAACAAGCGCGAAAATGCAGCAGTTTCGTCCAGGGTATGGTGATAGCAAGGGGAAGAATCCTCCGCAAAGATCGATCATGGCTGCTGTGCAACATTTATCCATTGAGACAATGGAAGGATAGATTACAGAGCCTTAAACAAAAATCATTCAAGCGGGCATTCCATTTGGCATGTGGGTGTTGACCTGGCTGGCCTCGATCTGACGGAAGTTCAGGCCGAGAGTGAACAGCTCCTGGAGGCTGGCGTTGACCTTCTCGTGCATGGAGATATCCTGGGGGTTGATCTTGGCAAGTTCCTCGACCAGACGAGAGCGGCAGGTGTAGTAGTTGTGCTCGGCTGTGCGCAGGCGCTGTCCATGCTGGGCGGAAGTCTGGGTAGCCTTGACGGGACCGGAGTGGGAGTGGATGGAGCGGGTGCGCTTCATGGTTGGGGCCGGAGTGGGACCTGTGACGCTTCTTCTCTTGCGGCCGGAAGTAGAGGCAGGAGAATCCTTCTTCTTGGCTGGAACGGCAACAGGGGAAGTCTCGGGCGAGCTGTGGCGCTCGGAGGAGACGTAGTCGTGGACACGACGCATGTGGTCGTACAGGTTCCATCTACGTGGGAATCCATATCCGGGAACGGAGCGTTCGCAACCCTCCCAAAGGCACAGGTGGGGGTTGTCTCCATGGCCATGTAGTCCGTGGGCTTCGCGCTCGTGGCGGAACAGGCAGGCGTTTGAAGAGAAACGCAGTTGGCCATCCATGCAGATTGGGACCTTGCACCGGTAGGGCTTCAGATGGGAATCCAGATACTTGCTATAAGGGGAAATCGGTTAGCTCCATGATTCGTCGGATTCTATCGCAGTTTGGGAGAACTTGCTGGTAAGCGCATTTTTGCGTGGTGGGAGGGTGGTTGCAGGGCTTGTCTCCATTGGCGAACGGGCAGTAGTACTTTCCATCATTGTGAGTGGGAAGGGAATAGTAATGGTGCTCTCGCGGGTTGCGAGCTTCGGCTCCATCCTTGGATCTCTGGCGGGCTGGCTCTCTCATAGGCAGTGGGGGGAAGAAGTCTGATTCGGCCTTAATGTTGGGTTGAGAGGCGCCTGGCAAAGCTGATCGCCGAGATTGCTTAGTAGGTCTGATGGTCCTGTTGGGGGTATAAATTAGAATCCCGGTTCATTTTTTCTTGTTTCCACATTCATTTCTATGGACCTACCTTTCAGGGTCCTTCTCGTTGAGAGTGGTGTTGGGGAACAAGGGCTCCGTTGGGTTAAGTCCGTGGTTGCCAATGGGTGAGGCAGTGTAATCTCCGAGAAGTGTATCATCATGGGCCATGAAAGAAGGAAATCCAGGGTGGGAGCATGAAGATGTAATGGGAATATCATTGCTGGCTTCCGTCAAAGGCGGAGAAACCGGGACAGTCTGGAAAAGACTTGATGAGAGTTGGTCCAGGGTTGTTCCAGGGTAGTGGCCATCAGGCATCATAGCATTCCATGACTCATGGCTCATGAAGTGTGCATCATCCGTGTGGGAGCTGTGGGCAACAGAAAGAGCATCATCCGGTGTGCTTGACTGAGCGCCACAAACATCATTATCCATGGAAGAGAGGTCCACAAAGGAGTAAAATCCGTCATGATCATGCAGGTCTGAGACTGCTGGGAAGTCAACGCCTGTGTACATCACATCATTTGGTCCGACCGTGGGGGTCATGAGCTGATGAGACAGCGAGAAAGAAAGCATTTGCACCTGGGGAGATTCCTTGGAAGAAATGGCCTGATCGAGAGACTCTGTAGTGTTCATATTCCATTCTTTCATGTCCTGGGAATTTCCGTGGTTTGTGGCAATACTTGAGCACAAGGACGAGTTGTCCTGGCTCGACATTTCATCATCCTGGAGGGTTCTTGAGGCCATATGTGACATTCCGTGGACCATGGAGTGTCTAGACTGAGAAAGAGAAACCCGCTCGGGGTCTGTGCTGGTCCTGGGAGACATTGTGTTGTGTATGGTTGTGTAAAGTCACTGTGAAGAGAAAGTATCATCAAGTCAGTTATCTACACCGTCACGTCTAAGTTGCATAAGAAAAAAAAAGAAGAAAAAAAAAAACACGAAAAGAAAACAAGAGAGCTCCGAGGTCCAGAAGAAGTTGGAAGCCTATGATCTGTTAGCTTGAGTTATTGTGATGTCGACGGCTTGACGCACCAGAGTCACAGTTTGAGCAAGCAAGTCCAAGCCGGTGGTGTCAAGGTATCCTAGGATAAGTTTATGTCGTATATCGAGTCCAGGGATATGGTAGTGCTATTGCCAGCGTTGTTGTTTTGGGATAAGCCGGGTGTTCATGAAGGCCAGAGCTACTAGTCGAAGTATCATGTAGCAGAATCAGGATCCAGGAGTCAAGAAGGTAATCATTTCACGGCAGGTCAGCTAGGCCTTGCATGACCAGGTTCCATCAAGTCAGTGGCCAAGGTAAGTGTTGAGAGTAGGTAGATCATTCCATTTGGAAGAGCAACATTAAGCTCAGAGAATCCTGGGATAGTTTTGTATAAAGGCTCCTTGTAATGGCCGAGGAGGGCCGTGGTAAAATCATTCCAGGGAAAATTCATTATTTGTCCAGTAGGTAGTCATAGGTAAGCAAAGGCGTTAAGGTCCATTCAGTCATCCAGGGAGCAAAGTAAATCCATCCACATCACACCAGGCTTGGGTGACGGGAATCCAGGGCAAGTTTCAATATCCAGGGTCATAAAGGCAGTCCAGCGGAAGTTTCAATCAAGTGTGCAACATAAACAGCACTCGAAAAGAGTCCACTCAACTGGCAACCGGTGCCAGGGAGTATCCATGAAAAAGAAGCATCATTCTTTTAGGGCTACCAGGTTGGTAGGGTAACCAGTGATAATCACAGTCAAGGTCAAGAGTCAACGGTCCGTGGTCAGGAAAGGTTCTGCAATGGCCTGCAGTTGGCGAGTTCCATGGAAGGTAAAAGGCAGGTTGTCGAAGATACAGTGTCGATGGTACAGGTCCAAAATAAGAGAAAGCGCATGGGAAAGACAAAGTAGAAAGTGCAAGGAAAATGTGATGGGGACTACCTGATGTGTTTCAGACACGAGAATGTGCTGAAGAGAAGCCTGGGGGAACAACAAAGCAAATCCTGTCCAGGGCAATGTGGCAAGAGTATAAAAAAAATCCTTAGGGCAAGATAAACCAGGCAATTGCTGTGCGAAGTAACAAGAGGGGCGTCCAAGGTCCAGAGACTGGGTGACGTAGGGTATATGGTAAAGGGGGTATATATTGAAGGGACAAAGCACAATGGTCAAATTAAACCAAGTCGTCAGATGATGGGTATCCAGAGAGTTATAGAGAGGAAAGAAGGAGAAATCGAGGGAAAAGGGGATCAGCAGCCTTTTTAGTACTAGAAAAAGCACACCACCGGTCTTCGGAGTGGGGTGGGGCCAGCTCAAAACATGGCTTGTGCCAGGCGAGCAGACTCGCAGCGTGCAGCGCAGTGTTGGCACTATCGAGGGCCAGTAGATGGCCAGTGCTCAGGACTGGCGGTGACGGCATCTGCAGACTCGGTTTGCAAGTGGACGCCCCTGAGTGGATAGAAGGCACGGGATGTTCTAGCGGTGAGACTAGCCCAGCGTCTCCATGGCTTGGCAAAGTACGTAGGCTAGTATAATTGGTGGCATCCCAAGGCTGACGCTGCAGGATGATGTTCTGCGCACATGGGGCCGGGAACATGTATGGTGGAGAGTTGTCCACGTCGGAGTGTTACGGGACAGGAGGAAGCAGCTGAGATGCAGCGAAAGAGGGGGTACTACAGGACATCAAACAAGAGCGCACAGAGGGTTACAGAATACAGGGACAACGCAGGTCCAAGAGGGACGGAAGACTCAAAAACAGGGCAAATGAGGGCTAGCATTATTGTCTATTTCACTGGTTCCCGAAAGGAGCGGCCCGCCGCCGAGACCCACGTTGGGTAGCAATGCAGCGTTGGGCGCGAAGATGAAAAAACTATTTTGAGTGGACCTGTCGACAAATTGTCAGCAAAAAGTCCGAAATTCGCATGAATGTCACAATTTCAGAAATGAGAACATGGTATCAGATAGGTTGAAAGATGGATAAAGTTTATCGTTCAGCAATCCGAAGATTTCAGGTGAACTATGCTTTGAAATATTGCTTCATCAGGAAGACCAGTCGAGGGAATTTTCCGCACTCGGCGAGCACGGATCCTCGCAAACAAAAATCGGAAAATAAAAAATAGAAACAAGGCAAACGAAATTGCGAACACGGCTTACCTGTGGATCTGGTGAGTTGTCGCACACCCTAGTCGGTGAGAGCTATAACATGAATCATTATCATGGTCATATTAAGGAGAAAGAGAGAAAAGCAAAAAAACGAAACCGAATTTTGTGCGTAAGGTCATGTGATCTGTTTGTGCAGTTTGGCTGGGTGCCCAGTTTGGGAATAGTGTTTGGGCTGCTAATGATCTCCACTCACTATCGATTAGACTATCGACAAAGGATCCACCATCTGATTGTGCATGTCCCGAGATGAACTGGACAGGAGGTCAATTGCGTCGACACTCGGCTCGCCCGGGTGTTCTATCCAAATCCCAGCGACAAAACTTTGCCAAATTTCGTCAACTGACAAGCAGGAGAGCATCTGCTCAACCAACGCCATTTGGCAAGGTTCCAGACAGGTTCTCCAAAGATGGCACAGGAGAACTAGCAGAGGCAAACCAGTCAGTGCAAAAGCTGGATTTATGCATCGCTTTATCATTGTTTGGCAGTTGATCAGACGGCGCGATACTAACCTGGTCCTTAACAAGTTTCAGGGCCACAGGGCCAGGCAAACCTCGATCTGCCAACAGTCTGCCCAATGACAGACTGGGTGCCTTGAAGCGTCGACTCCTTCAGCAACCAGACTGGGCTGCTGTATCTGCTGCACGTCCATTGGAAATAGAATTCCCTTCTATGGAGGAGGTCGGTCAAGTTGCAAAGCGACGGAAATTGACAGATCTTGACCGTAAGCGCCTATCGGCTCATGGAGATCTCACGATACCTGAAATGTATAGAAGGAGGCTTCCATTTTCCGAAAGCTTTGGCTTGGGTCATGTCACAATACGCATTGACGGCCGGCTTGCTGGCTCTCCATCAGATGACACTCAAGCACTACCCACAAAAAATCCGTCGTCATATTCGATGCTCTTGGACTCCGAACCCCCTGCATCATTTCAAGTGGATGTTCCAAGATTGTCCCCGGTTTTTCCATGGAAGGTTTCTCCCGGACGCCTTTCACTCCAGCCAAGCCACAACCGTGCGCCACTCCGTCTTGAAGAACAAGATATTCCAATCAATACTCACATGGTGGAAGGGTTCAATCCTACTAACTACACTCCTCTTCGAAATGTGGCCTCAAAATTCAATCTTGCCAATAGCTCACCTTATTGCTTCCAAGTGGGAACAAACAAAGGCACATCCATAGTAAATTTTTCCGGGAATACAGCTGGCTCACCTTTACCAAGGCATCGTTTTACCATTGATGATCAACTGCTTCAAGAGCAAATGCGACTCAATACCACGTTGGATTCGCCTCAGTACTCTCGGCCTATATGTTCTTGTAGCCTTCGACAGACGTCGTCGCCGTTACCCACCCTAGTCATGGCCGACGCCTCTTTCGAACCCATGGCTTCCAGCTGGCTCCTGCAGCCAAAGCGAATCTCACAGTCTAGCAGTCCACTTAACTCTCGCAGTCCTTTCAATAATCAAACGAAATTGTTCCAATCTACGGTTAACGAGATGCCTTGCTCAGGTTTCTCGAGTCCATCCTTGGTCACGGAAAATCCCGCGTGTCTCGTGTCGATGAAAATATTCGGTCAAGTCGTTCAATTGTAGTATTAGAGCGGCAGTCATCTGAAGAAACATTGAATTTGTGCTACTATTAATCTATTTTGTCCGACGCGTTTCCATATATATCTACAATAAGCTCACCCAATGTCACAACAATGATCAAGTGATGGGCCCTTTTTATTGGGCAACTGTAACCAATCTTCTATCTAGACTGATGAGGTATAGGACAAAGGAGCCTGACTCTGTTCAGGTTATACATAATTATCAAAACTTCAATGCCACATTGTGTACCACAACCTTGTGACGGTGTCGCATATCACGTGCAGATAGCGGATATAGGCAATCGCATTCCCCGGATCCACTCCAGCATCAGAACCTCAACTTCCGCTCCAACATCGAGCCCTCAATCCAAACAGCGCAACCATGCTACGTCTCATTCCCATCATATCACTTGCTACAAGTGCCCTCACCCTCTCAATCAAGTCCACCCCCAACAATGCCGAACCAACCCAACTCCCTCTAGTAATCTGGCACGGCCTAGGCGACGACTTCGAACGCGACGGCCTAAACTCCGTAGCGGACCTAGCCAAAACCACAAACCCAGGAACATACGTGCACATAATCCGACTAGACGAAACAGGATCCGGCGATCGCCAAGCCACATTCTTCGGAAACGTCAGCGCTCAACTTGAGACAGTCTGCGCCCAACTATCGTCAGACCCAATATTAAGCACAGCACCGGCGATAAACGCACTTGGTTTCTCCCAAGGCGGTCAATTTCTCCGCGGCTACGTCGAACGCTGCAACACTCCGCCCGTCCACAACTTAGTCACGTTCGGCAGCCAACACAACGGTATATCCGAATTCCAGTCATGTGGAATGGGCGACTGGTTCTGCAATGCGGCTGAGAGTCTGCTGCGCGCGGGAACGTGGGCGGATTTCGTACAGTCACATGTTGTTCCTGCGCAGTACTTCCGGGATCCCGAGGAATTGGAGCCTTATCTCGAGCATAGTGCTTTCTTGGCTGATATTAATAATGAACGGGCTGAGAAGCAGGAGGATTATAAAAGGAGGCTTTCGACATTGAATGGGTTTGCTATGTATATGTTTGAGAACGATACTGTTGCTGTGCCGAAGGAGAGTGCGCACTTTGCGGATGTTAATGGGACTGATGGGACTGTTACGCCGTTGCAGAAGAGGACTCTTTATACGGAGGATTGGATTGGGCTGAAGGTTTTGGATCAGCAAGATAAGTTGGATTTCAGAACTATTCCTGGTGAGCATATGCAACTTTCTGATGAGGTTCTTGAGAAGACCTTCAAGGAGTTCTTCGGTCCTGTGAACTCTGTTGTTATGCCTGCTCTGGAGAAGGAGTTTCCGGGTTTGATTGCGCAGCCTGCTTAAGTTCTTGGATCAGAATCCGGATGTATGCGATATGTTGAAATAGTCCCAGAATGTTTTGTTTTCGGGTGAAGTTGAAATGCCCATGTGCATGTCTCTGATATTTCGGTTGTATCTATTATGTGATTGATGTGGGTCATTGAGTATGCATTATTAGCACTCTTTTCTATCGATATCCTCATCATCACAATCGACCAAAAGTTCGGGGACCAAGAATCAAATCCATCTCACGTGCAGATAAAGCACCATCTATTCTGTGTCTACTGACAACCTAGCTAGGTACAATACCGCGGCAAAACATTCGCCGACACTCAAAGCAGTCGCGGAAAAAGAGAAAAAAGAAAATAGGAAAGGTCGCGGCATGGTAAGAGAATAAGCATATGCAAAATGATAATATGGTCAAGAGAGAGAAAATCAGGTGATACGAAGAGAGAAAAAGAGAAGGAAAACCGACAGACGAGAGAATGTAGAAGGCTGCTATACCAATTATTGAGAATGGGCCAACCAAGAGCATGTAGTAAAAAGAGAAAGAAATTATAACATGTACAATGCAGGCGAAGAAACAAGAATCAGATATCCGAAAAAATTACCGGAATCGACTGTACAGGTACGAAGCATAGTGGAAAAGAAAGATCAGTAGGGAGGGCGTCCGATGCCGCCGCCGCTGACTCGGCGTTTGGAGTAGCTTCGAGCCACTGGGGCCTTGGAAGACGTGTTTGGACTATCTCCATTAGCCAAAAGACTATTCTCTGGCGCCAGGAATCCGTCCAAAAGGATTTTCAGCTGGTCTCGGTGGCTGTTATCAGCATTGCCGTTGGCGTCCTGGAAATCAGCTCCAGCGAGGGTGTTGCTGCTGCGGCTCTTATTGCGGTTTAAGGACTTCTTGTTGCGAGCGTGTTGTTGTGTTTGCCCCGATTTATTTGGGAAAGACGGTTGTCCATCGGGGGCAGTGGATGGACGGTCAATGACCAAGGACCGCTGAGAGTCATTGGGGTAACCACCTGGGATGTGCAGGTTCGTAGGGATGGGCGGGACAGGGGGAATTTCTGTAGAGTTGACTTGGCTCTGGCTGTCTAATTGTTCGGTCGGGGTTTGGTCGTCTGAAAGAACAATCGCTGATGCCGGGCGAGGAGTCTCTGAGCCCTCGGCGTCGGGTGTTTGCTGTCCCTCCTGTTGGTGGATAGACATGCCATCTGCATCCATCTCGGAGATGGCGTAATTGCCACTGACCATACTTTCACTGCCAGAGGAAATCACGCTGATATTTGATGCATTGACGTGGCCGCGAAGAGGACTGAGTTTCCGTTGCTGGCTGTCGTTGGTTACAGAGAGCACACGTCGCAGCTCTGTCACACGCACAGGAGAGCCTCGACTGGAACTGTGCTCTGGTGTCCGTGAGATTTCGGGAACACTCATCCGACGGTTTCTGTTCGTAGTAGAGCCAGCAGGGGAGCCATTTGCGGCGCCATTGGCGTTGTTACGAGGCGCAGTGCCTGCACGGGATCCACTGAGAGATAGTGTCTTGACACTTTCCTTCTCGACGGCAGCCAGGCACGACTCTCGAGACCATGGAGACAGCATCTGGTCTCTGACAGACGATGGAAGACCGCTCTCTACCGGTGGGTGTGACGATGGAGGTTGGCTCAAGACTGGGAAATTGAAGCCCCGGGCTGGTGCTGTTGGAGGACTCTGTGGTGGCGACGAGAACTCTTTGCTATAGGATTCATCAATTTCACTCACAAGCCCCTCAACGTTTCGGAACGGTGGCAGGCTATCGGACGAAACAGAGTGACCGTTGACAGTCTTCTCGTTATCGGTGATGGCATCGAGACCCGTGGGCGGCAGTCGAACAGTTGAAAGCCATTGTCCCTTACTCTGCCTTCTTTCGACTTCGTTGCGGATCTCAACACCGGCATGGGAGGATCCGAGATTGAACTTGTTCGAGACTGCCAAAAGATACCCATAAACGAGACTTGCGACGTTGACGCGGGCCTGGGATGAGCCTAGATCGACTGAGGTGGCAAGATCATCCTGAAGTTTCAAGACCATTGGTAGTCCAAATTGAACAGCATTGACACCGAGGTTATCAACAAGGCTGACCATGAGAAGGTGCAACAGGAGGATCTCAGATTCAACGGAGGCAGAGTCAAGAGCAGCATCATAGATCGCCAAGTGCAACAGTCGGAGGAAAGTAGATTGCGCAGCCTGGGCAACAATCTCTCTATTATTACCCGGAGCCGAGGTGCTCCGCCGGTTGGGCTTGTCTAGCTGCTCAGCCTTTGATGTGGGCTTGACATACCTCGGGGTATCACTCCGTACTTTGAGGTCATTATTGTTGGTTTCGAGACAAAGCCAAGACAAAAAGGCGTCGGCATAGGCGTAGCGGACCTCACGATCAGAATCCCGAAGAAGACCTTGGGTCCCTTCCCAAACATGAATACCAACAGGGTTTCTTGTTTCGGACGTTGAAGTCGACTTTTTCGAGTTTGCTACGACAAAGATGGCCTTTACAGCTCGGAGAGCTGTCGATCTCGCAGCAGCGTGCGAATAGACATCACTGTTCACTTTCTCGCCATTGATCTCGGAGCCAGACTGAGTGAAGACCACTGGAGACGCAGTAGATTCATGGACGGTAGCAAGGGCAGATGGCGCGGTGCTATCGTTGTTCATGGCTTGTTTGAAGCGCCGGAGAATGGCGCGCGTCATATCTGCCACCTGGTCACCGTAGTAAATATGAGTGGCCAAGTCTCCAATGCACTGTTCGAGAAGAACGAGCAGACCTCTTCTCCGACCAGATATGTAAATCGAGCTGCCAGCTTGCAGGTCTGCCGTCTTTTCACCATTGGTGCCTTCCTGGGACGACAAAATGCTCGAAGCGTACTGCATAAGACCGGACAAAATATCCATAACGCTCAAGCCGATCATATTGACCGACGATTTCAGAAGCCAATCCACCACGGAGAGGATAGTAAATGCAGAATCCAATGCCTTCTCCGTAGGGTTCGTCTCGAACAACGTGTCCATAGCCGTCATCAAGATTACAAATCGCACCTGAACGGGACACCAGTTTGCAATCAGTTCAATAAGAGAAGTAGCCCAATTTCCATCTTGGTGCTGCTCGAATGACTGCTCCTGCGAGTTGGTGCGAGGGAAACGTTTGCTCGAGATGAAATGCATAATGATGGACGCCGCAATTCGCATCTGACCACGGTTACTCCCAGAAACGATGATTCGCTCAAGGCAGCGCAGTGCCAGTAGCCGGGCATCCATTTCCGCCTGTCGGTCAACATCAGCAGTCGACTGAGCTGCTAGTGCTGGATCAGCCTCAACGGTATCCACCGTGTGTACCGTCGCAACGCTCATCCGTCGGGGAGCACGACCTCCATCGCGCTCAGGCTCCTTGTTCTCCTGGAGCCTGGCCTTCAATGGGATAAGCACATCCTCGTCGGCCGAGTACAGATTCTCCAAAATAACGGGTAAAATGATTTTAAGGGAGTTTCCTCCGTCGGCGGCAAGACTTTCGGAGCTAACGATGCTCCGGATCGCGCGGAGTCCGGCATTTCTCCAACGAATCGACACTGGTGGGCTAACTTTTGCGGGGGAGTACAATTCGGATGACGGATCGGCGAAACTTGCGTACAGACGAACGACTTCTCGGTATTTCTGGGCAATTCCCTGTTCGGCGGAGATAATCGCGACGTCCTGGTGCCGGCAGAAGGTTTCGAAGGTCGCGATAGAGTCCTCCACTAAGGAGATCTCATTTGATCGTAAAACGGTTTCGATGACGGTTAAGACAGAGCCCACGTAAATAGGAAGATCGCGAGGAACTTTTTCGATGAGTCCGGATAGAATGTGAAGCGCGACCTGGACATTTCTGCCACAAACAAGTGTCAGTTCCAAGGTTTGTTGCATTCCTGAGCCAAAAGCCTATCATGTCTTTTCCATCGCATGTCACTCACCCTAACCTGTGTCGCCAGACATCTTTGGCCACCCTCTTCTCCAAAAAGCCGCCAACCTTGGTCAGCTTACTGCGACGTGTACTCGCATAGTACAATAAGTATGAAAGTTCACTCGGGTTTGGTTTGACCTCCGCCACGCCTTTTTGGTATCGGGGATAGCATTTCAGCGTCAAAACCTGATGTTTAGGCCGACAGGATTGGCGTACGGACTCCATGGGCGCTTTGGTAATAGGCCCCCGGGGGAAGGTCCGCGGACAGAATTTGCGAGGTTGCAATGAGCGCCCGGAGGTTCAGGGTGGTGTAGGGTGTTAAGACTGTGGGACGGCCATAGGGGAGGCGGGCTGTCAATGGAGGCGAACGTTCAGAGCCACGTTGGACGGGAACGGCTGTCCGATGAGGTAGTTGGAGGCCGATCACCAGGGGGTGGGGCTCTCTCCTCGAACCAAGAAAAGCGGCAATTACCAAAGAAAGTAAAAAGAAGTAGAAAACAACACCACAAAAGTGCTATTGGAATGAAAAGAAAGGAGGAACTCGTAGAGTACTGTAGTGGAGGGGGAGCACAAAAGGAGGCGAAATTAAATGAGAAGATCAAAGTCAAAAAAGAAGGTTGGGATGAGCTCGGATACGTCCATGTCAGATAATGACAGTCTCAGTATCAAGCTCTGATGTCAATTACATGCTTTTACGGACGCCAAATTGACTAGAAATTGAGGCAAGAAACATTCATTCGATTGGCGGTTCATCAATTGCCGCGGCATAGAGCGAATAGTTTGCGACGCATGACGCATGCGGTACGCATATTAGATCATTCTACAATGGATTCGCTAAAGTATTTTTGCAGGCGCTTTGTCCCTTTCCGAACCCCGCAATACCAGATGAACATGGATACTGGGACTGGCGGAAACCTTGGATTCGGATGAACCTCGTACCTGTTGTTCGATCGACAAACCCCAGCCGATCTCGTCCAATACCTCGGTCGCACATGAAGTGCGTGGCCCCGCAATCATGGTCTTGTAGATAAAGTGCCGAGGGGGTGATAAGAGATCCATCTCTGGTCGTAGGAGCCGTGTAACCCTCCACTTAAGTCTGATATGCGAAGCACTGCTGCTGCTGGTGGGGGGAGGGATGGTGATAAAAGAAGGGCCAATAATGAAAAGGCCCAAGCTTAGCACGCGTCCTCAAGTCTTCGACCCATTCTGTACCTCCTGGTTCTCTGTGGCTCCTGCATCTTCGGCTTCGGCTGCTGCTGCATTGCCAAAGACGTTGACCCCCGCCAATCCTTCAATCACTTGGGGCAAGATAATGTCACGGCGGAAGGTGTCTTCCTGCAGCAAGCGCAGGGCGCGCAAGGTCGGGCCTGGGTGGGTGAGGAACTGAGAATATTCGGGGGTCTTCCAGTAGGAGTAGAGGTAGGCAAGATATGCGGCGAATGCCTGCGCATCGGGGGTGGAGGCAGAATCGTCGTCTTCGTCGGCTTGAGAGATGCCCAGAAGATTCGGGTAGGTGACTGCCAGGTGCGACAGGTAGTAAGGATTGGCGAGCGAGGAGACGAATTCTAACTCGAGAGTGAATCGAGGGTTGGTCAGAGTTGGAGGGGGCTGGGCAGCGGGCTCCATGGTGGCAATTGTGTTGAGTGGTAGCTTCGAAGATGTTTGGAGAGGAAAGCTTGCGGAGCTTGAGATTACGGAGCGCCAAGCCCTAATCACTCTGACCCCCCTGTGACCCTGTGGTAATCAAAACACCGCTCGATCGCAATCTTTCTGAGATTGTAGAAGGACAACATCACTTTGACCTTCTACTTCATTGTTCTCTCATTCATTCTATAGTAGTCAATCAATACAGTGAAGATTGATATTGTATTACCCAGCTGACGGGTGCAAGCTCCATATGCACTATGAAGGTCATACCTTCGTAGGTAACTGGTGAAATAGTAGTCCTGAAAACTTGGATATCCAAGATTGATATTTACTTCAACTACGCTCGCGTAGACTTTGCAGCTGCTATGATTTGCTACCTGGTTTACATAGTGCAAGGGTTTTCGATGGAGATCACTGAGGCTTGTAAACTCAATTCCTGTATGGCAAGGGGTCTAACAACGAGACCGACCTAAGCATGTGAATCACACCAAGCATCCAAACAGAGCACTAGTATACAAGTTCCCACTCCTCGCCAGCATAACCAACTCTAAATGTCAGGTATGGAATACGGGAGCCCGGGAAAGTACTCCAGTTCATACCCAGGTTTCCATCATAAAAACTGCCAAAGGGGAACGCAAAAGAAGTTGCAAAGCTGGCCGAGCGACCCGAGGCTATCGAAATTATCGAAGGGGCTGAAACTTGGCTATGTTGGGGGCCAAGAATACCGTTTTCAGTTGCTCCCAGCGCGGTCACAATAATGAAATCCTTCCTTTCAAGCACCCGAGAATCACCAGGCTTCTCAGTGGAGGCAGGAGTGGGAGAATAATGTCGAGTGATATGGAACTTTGACTTTCTGACATCACCAAGCTGGATGAATTGATACCCCTGCTCCCAAAACCAGTACTGATGGGGCGAGGACTTTGTGCGGATATAGTATGCACCCCCAGATCGATACTCCACGTCTGCTGTGGCATCGCCCACGTTGATTGACATGACACCACCACTGTAGATAGCGGGCTTTTGGTAGCCACTGAGTTGGCCTGAGATCCTTCAAGTGGCCATTTGTGATGATTTGGTGAAATGGAGTGTCGGAGTTGAAAGACCAGAACTGAGGAGAGTATCTCACGATCTGGGTGAGCGGATCTTTGGCCTCATTCTTGCTGACCGGAATTGTGATACAGCGGTTGTAGAATTCATCTGCAAATTGCCTGCTGGGAAAAGTGAGGATTTCGGTATAACCCATTTGACCAGTCGTCCTGTTCAACATGACTTGAAAGACCATCTAGGGCAACGACAGTAAGTATATACTAAAGGAAGAGGAGAGAATACGCTTACTTTGAGTATTGAACCGTCAGTTGTGATAAGAGAGGTTTTTCATCAATTTCGCGTGTTGGCAGATGAAAGTCGAGGAAATAGAGCATGGTTTTTTGTATTTATGGCTTGGAAATATTTTATGGTACTCTCCGGTTCCAAAACTTTCAGTGTTTTCTTGCTATCCACCATTGATAATGTTGTCGCTATATGACAGACTGGGCACGGCAACATAATATTCCAATACCTGCCTTGATACCCATCCACAGTCATACCAGTTTGTAAACCCTTCAATTGACTCCTGGTTTGGCTTACATATGGGCATCAGTGCTTTTCATGTATTGGAACTCCTACAAAGTCAACTACCTGCAGATCAAGAGATGTCCGAGACTTGAGTATCTACATGGTCTCGTGAACTCGGTAGCCCCCTAATCCAACGAAGCCATGAAGTATTAAGTATGAAAGATATAAGTCTGATTGGGTATCTATAATGGTGTGTATATAATATAGAGACAATGAATGATCTTGTAGATGGTCGTCAAGAATGTGGAATTCAATAGCAGCTTTGGTGAGCCCAGCTAAGGGTTGTTGGGTATGAAGCTGCCTGGAGAGGTCGATTGATCGCCAGTAGAAAGCGGACGATATGATAGATGGATCGCGGCAACTTAGGATATGATTTTGCTGGTTGCTGTACTCAGACTGATGATGAGTAGGAATTGACAGCTTTGTAGGAGCTTGAGCAGGTGGCACATGTAAAGACAATACACAAGAGAGCTCTTGTCACCGGGACTGCGGAGAAAGGTGGTGTGGCTTATGTTGATGTGGGTGACTTAATGCATGTAGTCCCTATAGACCGTGTGGGGGTTGAAGGTAGTATAGAGCAACACCGGCCTACCAAAGAGGGCATGGTTGACGAACGAGTCTTGTTCGACTGGTGGTCGTTGGCCCTTCCTTTCGAAACCAAAGGCTCGATTTTTTGGCTGCTTCATTGCTTCGTGGGGGCTTCCTGATAGGTTTCAGGAGTCTGTGTTGAGATGAGGGAATGGACGACTTCATCCTTCGATAGATGAGCCTCTTTACCATCCACCAGGGCCTCCGCCGTGTCCACCACCAGGACCACCAAAGCCACCACCACCGCCGTGGCCTCCAAAGCCACCACCAGGACCTCCGAAGCCACCTCCATGATGTTCAAATCCACCACCCCCACCAGGCCCTCCGAAGCCGCCTCCAGGACCGCCAAAGCCTCCACCTCCGAACCCTGGCCCACCATGATGATGATGTCCAAATCCACCACCCATATCCATTCCCATGCCACCGCCAAAGCCAGGACCGCCATGCGGGCGAGGTCCTGGGCCGAAGTCACCACCCATGCGGGGAGAAGAGAAGCAACCACCCATTGTTATACTTTCAAAAGATGAGATGTGATAATAGTCACGAAGATTTGATTTGTTCACGTGAAGAGAGTCTTGAAATGTGTAGGATTCTCTTGAGTCTGTATGATGAAGACTTTTTTCCGGGTTAGGGTTGCACTCTTATATAATTGCGGCGTGCGTCACTGCCAAGCATGAATCCATGGTTTGTTCACAGCCCTACGCGTCGGATCGCATGCGCCACATTTCAAGGGACAAAATTAGAAAGAACCCTGAACGGATAAGGATTATTCCGGGTAACTTTGACTTAGCCACATTCGCTCATCAGTCGATGTGTCGCACTTATAGAGAGGCAAGCCTCAATGCCGGTTTCCCGTAGATGGATTTTGGGATTTCACGTACTCAGCCACACATGACCAGCCAAAGGATTCATGGTAAAACTTGATAGAAGAAAGGCGATGGCTATGTACGTCACGTCCTACTAAGCCCTTTGAAGATTGAACCATTTTGAACCGGCTCATTTTCACTAAACTAGTAATTGATATCTATTCAAATTTCATTGTAATCATGCCTTTCACACCAGTTTGAATCAGTAGTACTGTAAGATCAGAAATCGCATCGAGTCAGAACAATTGCATTCACGTGATCTGCAGATCTGCGGAGCTGACGCGGAATAGTGGGGCTTGATGCCCTACTCAGAACACAGTGAAGAAGTCAGTATCCGGTCTCCGCAGGATATGACGACATAGTCTGAGTTAATCATCCTTGCAATCTCCCAAAACATTGTAGAAGATGATGCAATATTTATGTATTCATGAGTCGAAAATTCAAGGACTCGGATCTCCCGGCACAAATGATGTGGTGTTGTAATGTGACTAAAATCTCATTTAGCCTAGGAGGGACAAAATTCAGTATCATCCATTGTGGAGCTCACAACTGGCTATCATGAATATCGACCCAATTATAAGGATCATTAGTCCGTAATCAAAAGTGCATAGCATTTGGAAGCCAGGAGATTAAGCATTCGAGATCCTGTCAACCTCCTTTGGCAGTAACAAGCCTCCCGAGGTCAAGGATCGTGGTACATGAAGGACGTTCTAGGCTTCAAGAACTTTACTGCAAAGGACCTGGCTCCTGAATACATTGCTGATACAGATAGATGTCTTGGATCCTGTCCATGAAGCCGTGGGTGAGGATTATCTCACGCAATACAAAAGTGGAAAATTATTCTACAGACATGGCATGTCAGACTCAATTGTCTCCCTCGGCTCGAGTATATACTACCATAATCAGACAATATACTCCGCATTGGAGAAGGACATCAACATGACCGTCCATTTCCAGCTTTCTCTGGTCCCCGGCTTGGAGGAGTCACCCACACCCCCGGTATATCTTACCATAGGAAGACTAAGCAGATTACCAGACACTGTACCGGAACACCTGGCTATATGGAAGCTTTATGGTATGGACCTGACCGGACCATACCAAGCTGATAACTTCTTCAACTTCACACCTGCAAACCTTGTCGACAATTACCCTCACGACTCCCTCCTTACTCTTATCAGCTGGGTTGAGGGTGGTCACACGCCCACGTTTATGGTGACGACCAATTCGAAGACAAACCCGGACCCAAATACGCTCTTTCATAGCCGCAAATTTTGCCCGCACACTATTCCCACATACTTGCATCATGATGTTATGATGCTGACTGAAGTTCTTCAGATGAACAAAATAGGCAAACTGGACCCAGACTGGTATCGCCATCCATGAAGAGAAATTGGATTGTAACTATGTATAGAGTCACGGGGTTCTTATTGTGCCTGGGTAGTCGCGTGACGGCAAGATAAGGTATAGATAGCAAAGGGGTCAGGTGTTCGCGTGATCGTCACGTTCCCTTCCGATCTTCTTATCTCCCCTTACATTAGCTACTATGCATCTCTATCGGGGCAAATGTACTTTAGAACACCCTAGAGCCCTAAGTCAATGAATAATTAGATCTTTAGTGTATTAGTTGACGAACAAAAAAAGCTCGTTTTCACCTACGCCCATCTCTAGGATTGCCAAGTCCTCAATGCTGACGACTACTTGTGGTCATACAAGGTGATCATAATTGGAGACGGTATATCCCACCGGCTTCCGGAGGCGATCGGTTCCCGGAAGAAAGGCTGAAAGGATTCACCATTACTGGCTTATCCCTACCGGCCTAACACCATCTGAGTAAAGTAATCCAGACTTAAGATCCTACTGTCTAGGGACCGTTTTTTTTTTCTCTTGCTGCCCGGTCTGCCCAATCTCACGGGACGATGTCAATTGGCTCATCCAAACTTCCAGAGTCTGTATCTTGACCCCAGCTCAAATTGAGGGATCGGCCTTAGAGATAAGACCCTAAAGGATTGAAACCTAATATTGAAGAATGAGCCGTCCTAAAATAGTGTATTGCGAATGCTCAAGGATTCTAAGTTCTGCAACCTCCCACGGTTGAAATGGCTCCACTGACTGGTATGTGACCCAGCTGTGCCAGACCCACCTCGTCATTATTTGAGCATTGCTTCAGTCTACCGGAGACATCTCCAGTTTATCCCCCACAATTATTCGTGCACTTCCACCACAAATCTGGGGAAGTCTGACAAACATTACCAATTGAGGCAAGTTAAAGACCCGGTGTGGAACGGGTGCACGACCGAACCGGGGACGGATCGACCACGGGGTTCTAGATCAAACTTGAAAGATAATGGTGCTCAGAGCTAGGAACTCTATTCGTTGATACCATTGCCACAAGCTTCATACGTCTTACGAAGATCCTGGAGTTGTCGATAACGTTCAAGCCACTCGGCCCGGTTGGGATATTTCCCACCGATCACCTGATCGGTACCGAGCTATATCGCCCGTTGATAATGGCCACCTGACTACGAACAGCACCTAAGCATACACTTGGTCTCGGGTGTGAGAGAATGGAGCACCGTGAAAGAGCTCGGATAAGGTGTTTGGCTCCGTGGGTTCCGTGGAACCCTGGTAATGATGACTATCTATATAGAAGAGAAAGATATCCGGTTCAATGGTAGATAGCAACAATAGCAAAGAGTTCAGATCTCAGTCTCAAATCATCTTTGCAACACATCTTCGAATACAATATTCAACATGTCCTTCTTGAGGAATTTCTTTGGCACCAGCAACACGCCTGTTGCGCCCAAGGACGAGAAAACTCCCGTCCGCGCCCTGCCCGCTTCCTGGTACACTTCCCAGGACATGTACGAGCTTGAACGACGAGCAATCTTCTCCCGCAAGTGGCTCCTGACCACACACAAGCACCGTGTCGCCAACCCTGGTGACTCGGTTCGCTACGACGCTGCCGGCTTTGAGTTCATCATCCTCAAGGACCACCAGGGAACCATTAGTGCCGTTCTCGCTGACGATCTCGCCCCTGTACACCTGCACATCGACCGAAATGGATTTATCTGGGTGAATATGGATGCATCCGAGACTCCCGAGGTAGCATGGAAAGACGACTTCGACGGTGTGGACGAGCAAGCCCGCTACGTCCACTATGACTTTGAGAACTACAAATTCGACCACACATGGGATATGGAGGGCGAATTCAACTGGAAGATTCTGGCAGATAACTATAATGAGTGCTACCACTGTCTGGTCGCTCACCCAGATATCCCCACTATCGCCGATCTGAACTCATACTATGTTAAGACGAAGGATGGACATATTCAGCACTATGGTGCTGCACGTGAAGATCAAATTGAGAAGGGTTTCCGGATTGCTACTACTTACTTCTGGCCGAACGCTTCTTTCAACATCAGCCCCAACTTCTTCTTCATGCAGCGCTTTACTCCATCCAGCCCGACCAAGTGTGTCATGCGCTACGAGGTCTACCGTCACAAGGATGCTACCGATGAGGCATTCAGCCTTATCAGTGATATGTACAAGCGTATTATGTCGGAAGACAAGTACCTCTGCATCCTCTCACAGAAGAACTTGAACGCCGGTGTCTTTGTCAACGGCGAGCTGCACCCTGAGATGGAGGCTGGTCCGCTTCACTTCCAGAAGACTGTGCGCGAGGTCGTTACGGAACACCACAAGAAGGAGCGGGAAGCTGGTCATGAGATCTGGCCTGCTGCTGAGCGCTACCAGAAGTCTGCTACCATCCAAGAGGAGACTGCTGCGCCTCAGTCGGCTCTCGATAGCTGGGCTGTGGAGAAGAACGAGATGCAGGATTCTTTGCATGGAAACTTTGCCCAGGCAATCGCAGTCTAGGGCTGGTTGGTACCGGGCAGATGGAATGGTAGAGCGTCTATTGGCGATATAATAACGAATCTTTTTTCTATTTAGCGTTGCGATTTATGATATCTCAGGCCTTGGTGGTACATTATGTGCCGCCTTCTATAGCTACAAGTATTTAGAATGATATGCTTTTCACGGGGTTTCAAATTCTTTCAAGTAGATTGCTATCCACAACGACCCCTCATTTAGTACCCAAGCCAACACAAGAACTCTTTTTAAATGCGGTAGTAACTGGTTGGGTGCCTTACCTCTCAGGCATAAACAGCATAGCCAGGGGTTCCACATCCAACTTCCACCATTCGTCATCGACAAATGACTGCAAAAAAAAAAAAAAAACACATGGAAGACATCGACATTTCAAATGACTGTTCACAAAACCCATCACCTCCGATAAGATCCAAACAGCGTACCAAACCCATCAAGACACAATGATCCTCTTCCCGCGATGGCATCTATTTGAAATTGGGGACCAATCCTGGTGTCCAGAATGGATGAGGACATACATCCAGTCATATCTAACTAGTGTCTGGAATCTACACGTCCCACCCTTCAGCAAAACCTCTCCAGCAGGCGTGGCAGCCAATCTTATCCTAGAGAATCTACCAGATACATCCTCCTACACTTTTGTTGAACTCTGTGCAGGAGCAGGCGGACCAACAGGCAAAATGGAAACTGTTCTGAATACCAAACTCCAAGCAGAAGGCAAGCGGCCCGCTCAATTTGTTCTTACGGATCTTTATCCCTGCGTGGGAGAATGGACTGCTCTCAGCAAACGACAGGAGAATATTTCGTTCATCGCTGAGCCGGTGGATGCAACGAACTGCGAGAGAATCGCCCCGAGAGATAGGAAGGAATGCAGGATCTTAAATTTATCTTTCCATCATTTTGATGACCCTCTTGCGTCGACGACGCTGCGGAAAGCTATGGAGTCGGCTGATTCTTTCATGTGGGTTTTCCTGAAGATAAAGAAACTTGTGCTAAAGCTGACGATTTCTAGTATTTGCGAAATGGCTCAGCGCAATTTCACTTCGTTGTTGAATATTCCTGTTATGTTCCTCTTCCCTTACTGGCATACTCTTGCCCGGTATAGGACCAGTCCTAAGCATTTGTTTTTTACATATGTCATTCCCTTGTTACCTTTGCTTGCGGCTTTCGACGGTTTGGTGTCGACTATACGCTGTCGAACAGGCGAGGAGATCCAAGACCTCCTGCATCACAAAGATCTTGATCTAAGTGGTTGGAAGGTAAAGAGTGGGAACCTCATGCTGTATGAGCCCGTCGTGCACATGTATTACTTTATTGCAGTGAGAGATGAAAATTGATTCGACAAGTTTTGAGCTAAGCACTTATCTTTCGTATATCGCCGAGACGCTGCTTCCCAGACTGAGGCAACAATAGAGTGATGTGGATTCGAGACGTTGGTTAACTATTCAGCAATAAAGTTCTGAATGAATGTGAGAAATCCTGCTCATACGAGATTAGTCAGGTTCATATCATAAAAGAGAGCAAGCGGAGGCTCGTACCTAGCAGCCCCTGCCTTATCTGGCCATTTACTGTTCCCACAGCACCTGGTCCAGGACTTTAGTAGCCGTGTAAACGCCGAGAATGAGCGCATGATGTCCATATCCCAGCAGTGCTGGCAAGGTCGCATCAGGGGCTGCCCGCGTGACTGGAGTAGAAAAGCATTAATGTACCTTGGCTGGTCGCCAGCATTTAATAGCCTTGAAGAAATTTCTCTTGTATGCCATATCTCGTCCAAGGAGCTCAATGGCCTCCTTATGGTGATCTGTAGGGCAAAACCGCTGTAGTGGCCGGCTATGACTCCCCGCTTCCAGTAGATCTACGTCGCTCGCGTAGGGACCCGATGACTCGGTAGTCCCGAGTGATAACGTCTTTCAGTACATGTCGTGGATTTGTTTGACTTTTTGCCGCCCGCCTTCTCTTCGGCTTTCATGAATATATTTTGGGGCTCACAGCATCGGTGTGTTCACTGGGCATACCCAGGTGGTTCACTCGCTTATCGAGGTTTTTCCGCACTATAAGACAATATAGTCAAGTACACGCCAAGCAGGAGACTGATGGCATTCTGGAAAGGAGGTTCCTACTCCTGTTAAGAGACTAATCATGGTGTATTCATAATCTGGAGGGGGTGTGCAGGATCGTTATAAAGTATCCTTGATGTTGATGGTACTATATACTAGAGAGAACCCCGAACAGCATTTTGAAGTTATAAAAGCTAGTATAATTAGCTGGGTTGTATGTTGGAGATATATGGTGGAGATAAACATCGAGAAGGGAAACGATGACCTTTTATAATGCGCTTAACTGGAACTATCCGCTTGAAGATGAGATGGCATTTTGAGTGCGTTTGTACCAGACAACCGTGATAGGCGGAGTGCGGTTTTGTGCTAAGCATGATTAGAATTCTTTGCCCAATCAAACACTAACGTAAAGCTAGTCAATTCTATGGCCGATTCCACAAACCAATGAATCCTACCATATCATTCTATGGACGACCGATAGCAGCATGTCCCCCGGTGAACGGAGCTGACACCGGATCTCGCTGGTGGGCATTTAGGATCTTAGCGGCAACTCCATGGCTCGCAGCCATTTCCATGTTTTGATGCAGACTGCGTTAGCTCGGATAGCCACCTCGACTAGTAGAGATGTCAATTACGGTCCCTTGCCTTGACGGACGTAATCCGACCTCGTATCAAACCTAGTAGAGTGGAAAAGAACCGAGCAATCCTCGACCCAGGGAACCAATTACACAATGGCGCAAAAGAAAATAACATAAGAATTTAGTTCACTAGTTCCTGGACTTGGCGGCGTTCTACATGCCCAGTGCGCTCATGAACTATTGATGTTCTGGGTTGAGATGTGTCACATGAGCGTCATCCCTCAGAGGTAAACCGGTCTCGGGGCCTCGGCTAGGTGGATCGGATCGCTGTCGTGGTCCCGTGCGAGATCGCTGCAACTTAGGGCCTTTACTTTCTCTCGGACCACATAGCATAAGATCAAGGGGTGTGGGGGCGATAAGATGCAGGTTGTGCTGCCGCTGCAGCCTTTTATGTGTACCTTGAATTCTGAAGCTCGTCAGAGTTTGTCCACTTCTAGGCAAAAGATTTACAAAATGCTTTTGAATCATTTAAGAATGCCCGCTTTTGGTTTTTAGTCCGCAAGTACTAAACTAACTACTAGTTGATTAGCTGATCAGGCATGACTCAGATGTACTAGAATTAGTTAGTATAGTTTATAGAAACAACACCAAATATCTCCTGTTCAATGACATTCGTCTTTATGGATTGAAAAACACTACCGTATTACATATTTCCTAAGCAACCGAGTCCCGCTGCCATGGAACACTTTCAGCACACCGCTCATATAGGAACCCACGCGCTGAGCTATGCGCTGCGGGGTATTGCCAGGCAGCCTGGAAGCCCCCTGGTGATTATACTCACCGGAATCACAAGCAGCGCCCTAGAATGGAGCCCAGTCTGCCGGCATATCGAGAGCGAGGCGTCGATCTTACTCTACGAACGTTCCGGATACGGTCGCAGCGAAGAGTCACCCAACGAACCAGACTCTCTCACAATTGTGGACGAACTTTCTCGTCTGTTAGCAACAGCGGACATTAAACCCCCTTATCTCATAGTGGGACATTCCTGGGGCGGAATTCTCGCCCGCGAGTTCATCGCTGCTCGACCGAGTGAAGATATCTGTGGTCTGGTCTTGGTTGACCCAGTGCAGGAACGCATGCTCGTTGAGTCGTGGCCTGACCCCAGTATTGCGGCTGTTACAGAGGGACTGAACTATATGGAGGTGGTGGGGTTGACGCGGAATCACCGGTTGACTGAGTTAGAGTGGAAGGAGCTTATGGCAGAGGAATCGAGTGATAAGCATACTCAGCAGGCAGTCCGGGAGCTCCCGTATCTGCAGGTCAGCCGGTCTGTCCTCGCAAAGAAGCAGCAATTACTTCCTGGTCGGGATTTGTTAGAAGGGAAGCCGGTCAGTGTGCTCCGAGGCAACTCAAAACGTGATCACGAACTCTTGTACCAGGTCGGTGTGGCCCAGGGAGGAGGTACTGAAGCTCAGAGAGCCAAGTTCAGGGAATATCTGGCAACGTGGGAGGAGAGCGAAGAGGCTTTCCAGCGGGAGCTCTTGAACCTGTCGAGCATGGCACGCTTCTCTACGACGACCCGGAGTGGCCACAATATTCAGCTCACGGAGCCAGAGCTAGTAGCAGAAGAGATCCAGTGGGTACTACAGAGGACTTCAGGATCGATGGCTTAATGTCATTTAGAATATAATATCCAACTAGATAATGACTCATGCAAGTACTATATGTCTGGCTCTAACTAGAAGTCACATGTATGATCATCTCTCTGGCAGGCTAGATTAGACGCAGTATAGGCGCTTGCTCATTTGTAGTTGCCTAGGGTGGGTTTGAAGGCTAAGACTATAACCGCTGACGAAAGTCTCGACCTATCGACTAAAAAACGTCATGCCGATTGACTTTCTACTCTAACGATTTTAGAACTACACTAAGCTCTAACGCGGGGATATAGATTGTACTCCGTGTTGTTCCGGATTTTATCATGCGAGAATCAGGTATGCATCTGCCTCGTATGCGTCATAATACTCCCAGGTCTGTTTGCATGATAGGTCTCTTCTCTTCCCTCGATTGCGTCTTTAGGAAATTGGTGACGGTATCGATAAAGAAAGGACCGTGCGAGATGCCTGACATCAGGGGCAGAGGAAACGCAGATCAGTTACCAAGGGACGCAAAGGGGGTAAAAGGCAAAAGACCCTCGCGTGTGCTGAACTAAACCCCAGCCACTCTTATCCACATTCCCGCTTTGAGATGTCATAAACCGGGGATTAGGAATGTGAACGTCATTCCGGGGGGCTAAAGGAATTTCTGATAAGTGATGGCAATAGCAGTCGAGAGCATCAGTTCTTGCATCTGGTGAAGCGGCAAATTGCGACGTGTGGGTGGGGAAATGTCGATCGAGGGGAAAAGTGTCCGCGTAGCGTCTTTTGCCCCTGGATTTGTTAGTCTCAACGGTGCTTTATGGTCTCGAGGGTTCGACGGAAGCACAGGGGAAAGAAGGTTACAAATCCGATTTACAGTAGAGCAATTAAAGTACAAAAATACAGATTCATGTACGCCATACAGTACAACTTAAAATTATTCTTCGTAAAGTGGATTGGCGATCGCTCATTTACGTACTCCTGAGTCCCGTGTCCCTTTGCCCCCCCGAGCTTCGTCGTCTCTTTTCCTTTCTTTTTCTCTTTCCCTTTCCTTCCTTAAATCTGCTTCGTCCTTCATACTCTTGGTCTGTTTCATCACACGCCTATCACCATCCCCGACTACGTACTCGCGTACTCGTGCGACACCTCACCATCCTATTGACGCACGCCATCACCTCTCCACTCCCTCCGTTTCATCTCACCATGAATGCCCCTCCAGCGCTCGGGTATCCGCCCGGCGTGTCGCTGGCACCAGGTGCGTAATTTCAACAGGAGTCTTGGTGGACTCCCCTGGATTGCTTGTTTTGTGTGATTCTGGCCTTTGTTCGAAACACTTAAAGCATCCCGGTCCCCCGGCGACACAGCATCTCTGAATCGTGAAACTGACCTGTGACGCAATTCTGAGAAACAGGCAGCCAGGTCTCACCCACAGCAGCCAATTTTGCCTCCAATAACCCATTCCGCAACCGTGCTCTCTCGCCTTCGACTGCTCCTGGCTCAGCTACCAACGCTCGTCCCGAACGTCCCCGATCGACCAACCCATTCTTAGACGACACGGACGCGCTGTCACCACAATCTGCCCCTGGCTTGTCGACCGGTGCCAACATGTTCTCTCCGACCGAAAGACCCGATATGACTAGCAACACCCGTGACCTTTTTGTATGTGCAGACGCCGACCGCAATCCGGACCGCTCAAGCTAATATACTCCGCAGGAGAACCTCTCCATCAAGCCCACCGCTACAGTCTCAGCGGTGCCTGCTCCCTCACCTTTTGCCTCCCAGCCCAATAGCTCTCGCCCAGTTCCCGAAGCCATTCCCCGGCAACCATCAACCAATCGCCCTCGTCCTTCGCGGGAGCGTCCAGCCCCATCCGGGCGACCTACAGAGTCGTCCCGTTCAAAGGATCCGTTCGATATTTTTGCCGATCCTAAGGCCTCTAGCGCAGGCGCTGGCAAAAGCTCCAGCTCCCGTCGACCCCGCCGGAACTCAGAGTCATCTGTGATGGAGCGGTCTTCGAAATTGTTTGATGACGACGATGAGAAACGCCGACGTGAACGCCGCCACCGTGAGCGAGAGCGCCAGCGCGATGGAAAGCCCCGTTCATCTCGCAAGGACCGCCGACTGGATATTATTGACAAATTGGACGTGACAAGCATCTATGGTACCGGAAGTATGTACTTTCCTTTTGTGGCTTATCTTGTCTCATACTAATCCATCTACAGTGTTCCACCACGACGGTCCCTTTGATGCATGCAATCCCCACCGCAACCGTAAAGGCGCGCGCACGGCGCCCATGCAGGCTTTCCCCAAGAACTCAACAAATATGGCTCTTGGTGGCTCCGGTCCGGTCAACGCTAATATTGATCTAAACCTCTTCCACGGCAGAACGGAGGAAGGCTTCAACGACTACAACTCCGGCCTCAACCGCAACCCCGAAACAGTTCAAATGGATGCTAAGACCACATTGGAACCAGTTCACGGTGCGCAGACCATGGGTCTTGGAACTAGCACTTTCCTTGATGGCGCCCCAGCCAGTCGTTCGGCCATTGCCCGACGTGAAAGCGCAAATGAAGCACAGCTTGCCCAGAACGGCGGTCTACAGCGGAAGAAGAGTCTGGCACAGCGCCTACGTGGGAAGAGTGGTACCGGCCGTCTTGCGTCCCCCGGCCGTGTCGGTTCCCCTACAGAGCAAGGCGCCCTATCTCCACCACAGCTAGGCTCGAGTCACTCCGCATCTTCACGAACCAACGAGCGGAACCCGTTCTTCCAAGACGACATCGACGAGGAGTGGGATAAGAAGGGCTCACGGATCGCAGAGGCACGTCTCGAGGGTAACGGTCGTCTTCGCTCATCAAGCAGCCCCAAGCAACCAACCGGACTGGAACGCAAGACAACCAGTGATCGGGCCTATGAAGACCAGCAAAAGTTGAATGCAGGTGGCGGCGGATTCCTGAACCGAATGAAGAGTTTGCGCAAACCGCGCCCGGAGCGCCGCACCAGCGATTAAGAAAATGAAATGGTTTTGGGACGGGTTATCAAATGTTACTGCTCCCCACACTTTTACTGGCTTCGCTTATATCCTCATGGGCCATGGGGACTGATGACTTTCTATGTAATACCCTTGAGCGCTAGCATCTGGCGCCCAACATGGCGTTGATATCTCACGGGAGTAGGCTGAATTTGCTTTTGCTTTTTATTTGGTTATGCTTTACTTGCTCCTGCTTTTTTAGGTGTTTCTTTCAAGGCAGCATGAAACATGCCCTGGTGCTCAGCATATCTATGTGAGCTTGTACTTTCTATCAATAGCCGCTTTGCCATAGTAGAATCTATCATTCTTGCTAAGTCTATCTACTATCTCTTGCTTCGATGAGCGCGATATCAAGCGTGGTAGGAAAGTAGTCTTTAACTGCGGAGCCCCATGACAGTGTTGGGGCAACCCCCACACTAGTTAAGCGCCTGACCAACCTTGACTACTGAGATATAATGTTACATTACAATAAAATTCTCCAACACTATGTTGTGTGGCTGAAGCGGAAGATGGGACTTAGGCTTATTTGCTTTAGTATTGATTTACTATGAATGCATATTTGATATCGTGAATATTTATTCAATTCATTAAATCATAGCCTGGCTTCTAGTAAAGCCCTGCAGTAAACACTAAATAATGACAATAAAAACGCCTCACACCACATGCAAACAAGATGGTATTTTACTCGAAAGAAACCGCAGACACCCTCCCACTGAATATTTTACTGTGCGACGGACGTACTCCGTGGCAAATGCGGGTTAGGCACAGCGACACCGGCACGACGCTTAGACATCGGCTTGGGCCGGGCCAGTGTGTACCTGAAGAAATCATTAGCATTCGATTCAAGATTTGAGGTTTACGGGAACGGTGGACATACTTGGCAAATGCACGGGACAGAGCCTTCTTGCAGCTGATCTTTTGGCTGCCAACGAAGGATTCAACGGTAACGGCGATGGCGCGGTCGATGTCCTGAGAAGAGCAATACTCTGACAGACGCATCTTGCAGAAAGACTCGGCAATACGCATGATGGCTTCGAGATGACGGACCTGGCGGGGTTAGTTAATGGACACAAACAAAGCTCGGGGGTAAGGGGGCTTACTGTAATTGGGTAGGCACCAGTGGCCAGGGACTCGCGACGCATGTCTGCGAACAGACGGGCGACCTTGTCCTGGTCGATCTGGTACAGCTTGGGGTGGCATCGCTCACGAGCGTAGAGGATGTACTTGCGTAGCAGTTCTTGTGGGATCTCGCCCTCTCTTTCTTCCTCTTCCTTCTTCTGCTGGGCTGCACGCTGGGCAATCTCCTCTTGGGTGGGAGGGAGGATCCGGCCATGCTCATCGACGCGGTAACCCTCCTCGTTGATAAGGTGGCCATCGGTATCAACTAGGTTGTTCTGGTCGTCACGCAGGGGTCGAGCAGGATTGGCACGGTGGTGAGATTCGATCACGAAGTTGGCCAAGCGCTCATCTTCGCTGGGCTCGACCAGATCGCGGACCACACACAGAATGTCGAAACGGGACAGAATGGGCTCGGTCAGCTCCACATTCTCCGATAGGGGCTTGGTAGCATTGTAGCGGCCACCCTGGGGGTTGGCAGCGGCGACGACCGCACAACGAGCCTGCAGAGTGGTCACAATACCGGCCTTGGAGATAGAAATGGTCTGCTGTTCCATGGCTTCGTGGATAGATGTCCGGTCCTGGTCGTTCATCTTGTCGAACTCATCAATCAGACAAGTACCACGGTCAGCGAGCACAAGCGCACCACCTTCCAAGGTCCACTCGCTAGTGAGCGGATCGCGACGAACGCTAGCCGTCAAACCGACAGCACTGGCACCTTGACCGGTAGCAAAGACAGCTCGGTGCGCTGTCTTCTCCACATACTTGAGAACCTGGGACTTGGCGGTACCGGGGTCACCAAGCAGCAAAACGTTGATGTCACCACGGATGGACATCTTACCCTGGGCCTGCTTGCTGACACCACCAAAGAGAGAAAGAGCCACGGCAGTCTTGACATCTTGGTGACCGTAGATACTGGGTGCCATGGACCGAATAATTCTGTCGACGATGTCAGGCTCGCGGGACAGAGCGCGAATCTCACGCTCATCATCCTCAGTCAAACGGAAACCGGCCAGCTGATCATGAGACTTGACCACCTGGTTAGCTTCGATAACGGTAGAGAAAACGGGGAAACCGTTCTTGTTGTTCAACTGAGCATCGTAGCTGTTACGGTAGATACCAGTGACCTCGATCTCATCACCAGGCTTGGCGGTATCGATCAAATCAGCCAACAAGATGACCTCGCGCTGACGAGGCAGACGACCAGCAGGAACGGTGCCAGGAGACTCCTGCAAAGTCAACTTCTGGTAGTTGCGGTAGACAGTCTTCTCGTTGTTGACCGTGAAGGGACCACGAGACTGGCAATTCTGACAGAAGGAAATTTTCACTTCTGAGCTAGACTCCTGCTGGAAAGGACCCAGAGTGATACCACACTTCTGGCAGAGGAACATGACAAACTTCAATTGTGGGAAGACACCGGTACGGCGAGTGACCACACCACCAACACGAACAAGACAGTTGAGGTGAGACTGACGCAGTTGGCGGAGAGTGTAGATAACGGGGATATCGGTGATGCGCACGTGAATCTCGTTGTGAATATCGTGGTACTGGGGGTAGTAGAAGAGGGTGACATCAAGCGCAGCCTGGTCAAAGACCTTGAGAATCTCAGTGGGCTCGTTGGCAAGGAAGTATGACAGTGCCGCCTTGCTGCTACTCAGATGGGCGTAGGACACCTCCAGGGAAGCCGAGTTGACCTCACCCAGAGTTTTGATGCGGTTACCATAAACTGACTGACCACTGGCATCAATGAACTCTGTCAGGAAAGCCTTGAACTCGCGGTAAATAGAGCGAAGGACTTGAGGCTGGGTAACCCAGTCGGTGATATTGGCGGCCTTCACATCAGCCAACTCCTCTAATGTCAGCTCTTGCATGCCATCTTCTCCCATATCAATGTCTTCTTGGTCCTCATCGTAGTGGTGTCGGCGACGTCGTGGTTGGCGTGCAAGATCTAATTCCTGGTCGTCGTCATCCTGCAGGAACGCAGCCGGCATGCGGCGGCGAGCCATATCTCTTTGGTCTAACCGAGAATCCAGCTGGCGGCGCTCGGCGGCGGTGAGCTCCCGGTGCTCTCCATCGTCATCAATATATGCCTCATTGACGTATTCGTCTGGGCCACCTTCATAATCACGCTGGAAGTCGTCGCCGAACAGGTCAATGCCCTCCTCATCTTCTGCCAGCTCATCCATATCGTCAATATCGGGGATCATCTCAGCTTCCTCATCGTCGTCATCATCCTCGTCGAATGGCATTGGAGGGGGAGATGAACCGAGGGCGGCGGCTGTGCAGAATGTCAGTTGGCCCAAGCCCCGCAATTTTCTTCAGGGGGTTCACATACGACTGGAGGGGGGCAATGCAGCGGGAGAGGACATGTCATCTGGCTCTCTTGAGCGCTTGCGAGTGTTTGAACGCGGACCGCGGTTTGCGGCCGAGTCACTGGGCTGGAGTGGACTATGGCATATTAGCTTCGTGGGTTCTGCAAAAATGAAAAAAACTGGGCGCGAACTCACTCCATGTTGTGTGGTGCTCAATGAGCAATTTTATTGTAGTGAACCGGGATACAAAGAAACAATCCACACGAATAAAAGTGTGTAGTATGGGGTAGTGAAATTTCTTGGACACCCCGAAGCGTGGTTGATAGAAAGGGAGGGAAGGGAGAGTAGAGTGCGCAAGCTGAAGATTGGTTCGGAATTGGATCTAACGCGTTGCTACGCGACGCGTTTTCAATTTTACCCGATTGGGCCAGCACGTGATCCGAGTAAATCCCAATGCCAACGAATAGAGAAATTATTCTAGAACAACTGAATTGATCACTACTGGTGCTGTTTCATAATCCAATCTAGTATCTACATATCATTGATTGTCTATTTCTTTCTAGGAATCAAGTTGCGATGAAAATTCATTGAACTTATACTTCCGTGCAAACTAATCAAACATCGCGTTTCGCGTTCCGTTCGCCGCATCAGCTCAGCATCGTCACTCGCCATCCTGGATCAGAGTACCATTGTTTGACCTGAGATCGAGCACAAACAATACCGCGGCAGCTCTCACAAATTCCCTGGGTCATACGGCAAGATACCTTCGAGTCCTGATCACCGCCACAATCTGCGACAAGTCCTACAATCCGAGAGTTTCTATCGCAAAGTCACAGCCGACATCAGAATAAAGCGCATCTTCCTGATTTGATTCGAAGGGAGATTTGTTTCGGGCGTGCTCCTGGCTGAAAGGTCTGTTTCCTGTGAACACATTTGACTCCGGAGCAAGCTGTCGCAATTTGCGAGAAATCTCGTTGCTCCAAACATCAATCTTGAAACCTTTCCATCCGGACCTGGAATCGTTCACTAGAGCAAACTTTGATTCTGGAGTATCCGAACCCCTAGACTTCAACATGGAGCAACCCTTGACTGCTCAGCCCAAGTCCGAAAGTGGCAGGCGCGAGAGCTTTGGATCCCAAGCCTCTCAGACAGCCCGAGAGTATGTCACAGCCCCATCCCAGACTACAACGCAGATGCTCATTAATGCAACAGGTTCATCGACGATCAGATGCGGCTTGAGGCCGATGCGCGCGAGATTCTTCCTTACGTGAGTGCATCATGTACCTTTTGTCGATTCACTACTAACCACACCTAGTCCTTCGACTCATGCACTTACGCCCTCGGTCCATTGAGACAGAGCCTCTTTGCCTGTTTGACCTGCAATCCTGGCTCCGATGATAACGACGATGTCTCCACCGCGGCAGCGGTCTGTTACTCCTGCTCCATCGCTTGCCACGGTGAACACACTTTGGTCGAGCTTTTCAACAAGCGCAACTTTGTCTGCGACTGTGGAACCACTCGCATGCCCACCACATCACCCTGCACTTTGCGCGAAGACCCCAAGACGGGCCGCAAGGGCGTGCACTCTCAGGAGGCGGCCAAGGACAACAAGTACAACCACAACTTCCGCAACCGGTTCTGTGGCTGCGCGGAAAAGTACGATCCCCACCAGGAGAAGGGTACCATGTTCCAATGCCTGGGTCTTGGGTCTGTCGAAACTGGCGGCTGTGGTGAGGACTGGTGGCACCCAGAATGCCTCATCGGACTGCCACGGGACTGGTACAAGACTATGAAAAAGGAAGGTTTTGGTGGTGATGCCGCCGACGATGAGGATGAAACCCCACTGCCTCCAGGGTTTCCCGCTGAAGACGATTTCGATCAATTCATTTGCTACAAATGCATCGATTCAAACCCTTGGCTAAAGCGCTACGCCGGATCCAAGGGCTTCCTACCACCAGTTTATCAGGATGGCGGCCTGAAGGACTCAGTACCAAAGGAATCGGAACAAAAATCGGGGAACACCAAGAAGCGCAAAGCAGAGGACGATGAACCCTCCACTGAAGAGCCGACGACCAAGCGAACCAAAGAAGAATCTCCCAAACATGAGCCAACCGAAACCTCTACTCTCGCCACCATCGCCGAAGAACAATCAACAAAGTCCCAAGGGGCACCCAAAGCAGAAGTTGAAGTTGAAGATGAAGCTAAAGAAGAACCAAAGGCGGAACTCGAAGCGACATCTAATCCAACACCAAACCCAAAACACACCCTCCTCCCCACCTCACCACCTAAAGAATCCTTCTCCCTCTTCCTCCAAGAAAACTTCCACTCAAACCTCTGCCGCTGCGCAGAATGCTACCCAAATTTAGCGCCCCACCCTCAACTCCGCGAAGAAGAAGAAACTTACGAGCCACCCCTCTCAGAAGACGGTGACGGAAATGGCGCTGCAAGCACAGGTACAGGCAGTATCCTTGAACGCGGCGAAGCTGCACTGAGCACCGTTGACCGTGTGCACGCTATCGAGGGCGCGATGATTTACAATCAGCTTCGTGACAAAGTCAAGGACTTTTTGCGGCCTTTTGCTGAGAGTGGGACAGCTGTTAGTGCTGAGGATGTTAAGAGCTATTTTGAACGGCTGAGGGGTGATGAGGAGGGCATCAAGGATGCGGCTAGTCGGGCTGAGAATGGGGGCGGCGCGGATGAGGGGGATGGGCGTCGTGAACAGAATGGTGAGTTTCTACTGGTATGCTTCTGGATTGATGGATCGCTGACTTTTGATTCAGGATATTGATGCCATTTGATGACCTATCTCAGGATCGAGTGCTTGTTGTTCTTGCTTAAGGTCTTTCATTTCTTTTGTGATGAGCACGCTCAGGCTTAGTCTCACTGATTAAACGCCAGCACGGACTTGGACTCGGTGATCACGCTTGGTCCAGCTTGGTTGGGAGTGGCAAAGGTGTGCATGTACTTAAATGATAATGATAATCTGAATTTTGACTATACACCGAGGTATTGGCATAAGTATTACTATACAGACTTGAACATGAACCAGATAAAATCACTAGACCAATCATGGCTCAAGCTCAATCTGACCAATATCATACTCGCCAGCAGGTCCACCCCCTTCGTCTTCGGCCTCCAATTACCCCGGCGTGATATGGTGGACAAGGTCTTCAGGCATATCGTGATCTTATGAAAATCTATTGAAATTTGTACAGTTGTGAAAAAGGTGTATCTTTAAACCGAAAGGGCCTGTTGCCCAACGCCAGGCCATGAAAAACCATTACACCAAAGCCCGGAGTTTCATGCAAAAATAAAATGACCAATGATGCAAGCCGGAATCAATCATTCCTTGAGACGTTTCGTAGCTCTCATCAATGAATCATCAGGCAAGCCACTGCGCTTCGTACCAGGAAGACTTCCAGTTCGAATATCATTATCTTCCTGAGTAACTCGACGATGTGGATACTTGCTCTCAATGCCCTCAAAGCAATTTGCGCTAATAGGACCACCATTCGCAAAATACGGATGTTCCAATGCCTCCTGAGCGGTTATACGCTTCGTGGGATCATACTCTAACATCCTTGATAGTAAATCAAAACCGTCTGCACCGGGTGTACCAACGCTTGATGTGGCGGAATACCCGCCATTCTTCAGGCAACTCTGGTACCAGCCTTCTAGGTTAGCGCCGCGGTGGTAATGGTTAGGTTGTCGGTGCATCACAAGAGACTGCAGCTGGGTATATTCTGGCATCGACACAAGGCCTGGCCATGTTTCTTTGCGGGGAAGGCCGAGAATCTCAACGATCTTCATCATTTGATTCCGCTGGAATGGGACCGTCTTTTTACTGTCCATTTTGGCTTCCTCGCCCTTGAAAATCGGGCGCAGGGAGAGTAGCTCGGCGAAGATACAACCCAGAGCCCACATGTCGACGGCCGGGGTATAGTGTCGACTTCCAAGAAGAAGCTCGGGTGCTCGGTACCATATTGTGACGACGACTTTATCGCCCGAGAAAAGGGAGTTGAGAGGTTTATAAAATAGTCGGGCTAAGCCCAGATCGCCGATGCGGATGGCGCCGCTGGAGGTGACGAGGATATTGGCTGGTTTGAGATCTCGGTGCAAGACCCAGTTGGTGTGAAGGTATAATAAGCCGTTGAGGAGCTGGAACAATATAGATCGAACCATGTGGGCTTGGATAGCGTGTCGTTGTGGCTGAGTGTGGTGGTGGATGATCTGCAGCAAGTCATGCTCCGTATATTCAAACACCATGAAGATACATTTGTCCTCTAGGATGATCTCCTCCAGTTGGACGACATTTGCATGGGATAATTCGGTACAGAGAGACATCTCGCGAATGGCGGACTGTGACAAGCCAGTATATTGGATCGATTCACCTTCCTTGTCCGGTTTGAACCTGGTTCATGCTGTCAGATCTCTCGCCAAATACGCACTCTTCGGGAAGCATACTTTTTGATCGCAAATTCTCCCTTCTTGCCATTTTTGCCAACAGCCTTGTACACCCTTCCATAGGTCCCACTGCTAATGAATCCCACGACATGATATCGATCCCGAACTCGGACTTTGCTAGTATAACCGGTGGTTTTTCGAGAATCGAGAGTTTCTGCACGAGGGGCGATAATTAGCGTATGCACAGATCGCTGCGGTCTTGCAGGGAAAGAAACAGGGGACAGATCAACGGATGCACGCGTCTTTAGGAAACCAGCCGGTGTAATGAAGATCGCAAACCAGAGATGTATGCCATTCCCTCTCTTTCTCCAGGACAGTTCACCGAAACGAGACCCAAGAAACCTGGTATTGAAGGGGAAAGAAATTACCCCGAGGATAGAAAGCCCCAACAGAATTTAGATTTGAAAACGGGAATCCTTTTCCAAACATGATGCAACAGAATGAAAGCCGAGACAGTTCAAGATCAAGATCAAGATCACGTTATAGAAGAAAATAAAGTGGACACAGAAGGCGGTCATGCGGCAAGGCAAGGAACCAAGATATAATTACCATCGACTGTGGCCTGCAGGTTCCTTTTCAAGCTTGGGCCGACTGTTTTTGTTCGGGTAGAGAGTGAGCCGGAGGAAGGTGGGTTTGTCAGGCTCATTGGATCGTCACTTCCCCATATGGCACTTTGCCCATATGGAGGCAAGCTGCGACTTCGGATACTGGTCTGGCGATTTCAAGGAGGCGGTCTTAGTCAGCGTGGAGTGGTATGATCCAATTCGAGGGTATGCGGAGGTCCGATTGCGCAGAAATAGGGGGGATTGGAGAAGACTTCGGTTTAATGCGCGAGTCTTTGCTGTGGTTGGGGGGGAAATGCGGAGGTCGTCGAACCAGCGGGATTCGGTGGACCAGCGCTCCCCGGGATTAGATCAGCATCCCGAGTAATCATCATCGCGATCTCCAGGGCTCACGTGCATATTCCCCATCTGGGCAGGTGATGCGCGAGCCTCGAGGTGTAAACTTATCTAAGATATTTCCAAAATTGGACTTGAGAATATTTCAACGCCAATCCATGCGCCTGCATATGTGGATACACATAAACACGCTAGTCGTAAATTCACAAGTTGCGGTGTCAGCAGTGGAATTGTAGATCAGCCCTAAATATATAAAGTCGTGGTTGCGATGAACACATAAACATGCCCATTAAGTTGTACACCAATTCTCACAATGAGCATACCATAGATCGGATGAAACTTGTAAATATTGTAATGTTGAATATGTTATCATTCACATATCTGAATAAAATAGAATCTTCCGACGTTGAATTCACTCGCTGCCCAAGTGAATCTATCCATGGATGTTGCTCTTACATAAGAATCCTCATCCTAATCCCTACCAACAGAAATTCGAATGTTGCCACAGTCCGAGCTCATACTTATATCTTGAAATGGACAATCTCTTCTCCACTCTTCCGGCCAAAAGCCAGATCTATCGAGGCCACCCAAACAAACACGGCCCTGAAGACAGAACCCCGAAAATTGGTCGTGATCAACTGCCATTGCCATCAACAAGACTTGCAGCAAGTATAAGACTGTGCCCTGACCACATCGAATGACAAGACAACTGTCCACATTGCCGATGACCCAGCCCAAATCCAAGATCTACTGAAACATCCACCACCACTCGCAGTCGTCCTCATCATAGATGAGGGACTTGCTCTCAGCCAAAGCATACAACTCTTGGGCACGGTTTTATTACTCACACGCCACGGTGGGATAGTTCGGCGTCGGTCTCATAATGGTCTAAGAGTCTTCGGAGTCCTCGTTATCCCTAGAGTGATAAAGTAACTCGAAGTGGCGGTCGGGCCGTGGTAGAGATCTGAGAGAGTGAAGATTGATGCTTGTCATTTAGTCCCTTTTTTCCCAGCATAGATTTCCCAAAAAGACCAATAAGTACTCGCAAGCGCACACCGAAAACCAAAGTCGAGCTTCGAGATAGTGCAGCTCCAGGCTGGATTCGCCGGTCCACGCTTAAGAGCTAAGGCATCCACAATGAAAATATGGGCATGCGTTGACTTCCAAGGTGACATATCTATTTCGGTTTCACTATGTTATTCGAACGATAGAGGATACAATTCAACGATCGGACTAGCTTCGAACAGGAATTGAAAAAAGGAGGTGAGGGTTTGGTGGCCGCCCGGGCCTTTCGCCACCGGCTACATGTTATTTTCAGAGGCAGGCAGCAATCTTGCTGATCGTATGGTATTGAGAGACCGATTCTTCACGTGAATTCTAGTTGGAGATGAACTGCCAGATGTGGTCTTACATTACTAGACCCGAGAAAAAGAGAAGTACATATAATGGCAGATCAGAGAAAAACGGTGGCATAGAGAACCTCCGATTCTGGCTGACTATGGCCCGGCCAATTTGGCGTTGAATGTCTATCAGCAATAGCATGAACATTAGAAGAAACCTACAAAAGGTCTCCTCTCGACATACAAGTTGAACGATCAGCCTTGCATTTCAGAGCTCATCTCCTAGATAATTCCATAACTGTTTCCATTATACTATTTATACTATATTATCAAAAGCGGGCTAGAGATATTATGGACAGACCACGGGTGATGATGCAGATGACCTAATATAAACAGATATGCGCTTTTAGCGGGGTCTAGAGCACCGCTCCCTCCACCTTACCTGCTGCTGGGGTGAATGATTTGTAGCCCTGAGTCATTATCCGGATGAACGTTCGAAGTGTCTCTGTCTATGCAACTAGTATGTGAAGTTACTTCCAAGGTTGAACTAGAGTGTCGGAGATTAAGAACTTCATATATATCGGCCCATGTGACTCGTATTACACGGCTCATTAGGATCTACTATCCGGTGGCAAAAATATGACATCAAAAAATAAATGCCCACTATGCAAGGTCGGCGTATAGGATTTGCTATTGTGGAGTCATAATCGCGGTTTCCAAGGTTTCACCGAAGCTGATGGGTCGACGGCAATTCATACCCGAAGGAGCAAGTATATGCGGCTAGCTAAGATTTAGTTATCAATCTTCATGCCGCTTTATGCTTTACGGCTTGCATAGACTGTTTTCTAGCGATGCTTATGCACAAATTTATAATGGAGGTGTAATAGTGGCAATAAGACCATAATGACGCTTAAAATCAACGTTCCTTCAACTACAGCATGGGTAAATAAGCTACGGTATTCAGGACTACCTAGATCAACTAATATCGACTGTTGAACTACAACAAATTATTTAAACACTGTAGTTGAGGAGAAGTAACCAGAGGCAAAATTGATTGGGGCGGCCATATGAAACACGATTCCTGACCATTAACCGCCCTTCAGCTATAGGGGCGGGTCGCGGTTCCTGGACTGTTGAAACCTTGAATACTGGCGATTTGTGCTCCAGTTTTTCGTTGGGATTACCCGATCGAATCCTGTGCTTGTCTCCACTAAAAAATCACCTTTGACAGACTAATACCTGGCTGCTTGTTTAATATAATCGAGACGCTTAATATTCCGCTTCATGGTTACCATAAAAAGGGCTATGCGGGATCTTACACATGTCGACCAATGCCGCAGATCTGGACCCTTGTGGAGATCACAAAACAGGAATGATACTACGGTCTCTTGCTAGATGTTGGCAAGTTTGATTACTTCGTAACGAGTACAGTGATGTCACTTACAATTCTCTGTATGGGAGAAAATGAAAGTTAATCTGCCATGCAGGCGGCCCTCTTGTTCCAGCAGAGTACACTATTTAATAGAATGATATTCCCGATACCCTAACAATAGAGAATTTTAATCCTGCTGGTCAACGCGAGTTCTTTTCACTCTTTTCATTCTTTTCATTCTTTTCCTCTATTCTCATTCTTTCCCAGCTCACTGAAGCGGGTCATTCCTTGCATTTACTTTTCCCCAACTGTCAGAGTACCGCTGGTCCGATACTCAACATGCATCTCCTGACCTTCTTTTGCATGGCTCTTTCCCTAAGCTGCCTGACTGGTATAGTGATCGCACAGCAGGACTGTGGCACGGCCTACGTTACAGTCACGAAATCGGTTTACGAAACATTTGAAGCCTCAATCTTACATGTTGACCCGACCGATGCTCCAAAGGCACCAAAATATTTTCACGGGAAGGGACACAGGGGTGGTCATGGACATAGGTCCTCCGCAGAACCTAGCAGTGTCTCAAACCATTCCGCTATCGCTATACAAACCCCGACCATTCAAATTGCCTCTTCTCCGTCTTCTACCTCGCCTGGCGTTGGCGCAGCTAGCTTGCCGTCAACATTAGCTGCTTCTTCGAAAACCGTTTCCTCCTCGACGTCTACCAGCGCGACCACTTCTTCGCTACCGACTTTTCCTAGCTCTGGGACCTATGAAGAGAAGGCGTTATACAGCCACAACATCCACCGTCTGAACCACACTGTCCCGAATATGTCATGGAACCAAACTCTTGCGGATGCTGCAACAAGCTGGGCAAGTCAATGCGACTTTTCTCATAATACGTGAGGCCTCCTTTGTCTTCGGAATGAATCTACGCACGTTCTTACCTATTCTTGCTTATAGAACATTGCTCGCTGGCGGCTACGGCCAAAACTTGGCAGCCAGCAGTCCTACGGCCAGTATTTCGGTTCACATATCTGACTACTGGTACAATGATGAGATGCCGCTATATGCTTCTCTTTATGGCGAGGCCGAGCCGAGTGGATCTGGATACGGCCATTTTACGCAGGTCGTCTGGAAGGATAGCACTAGCGTGGGTTGCGGTACGGTAGACTGTACATCCTCGTCTCTTGGAATGTGGTATACTGTGTGCAATTATTGGCCTGCAGGTAAATTCACAGTTCCCTTTGATATGCAGACAAGACACTAATTCAAAACAGGTAATTGGGTTGGTGAGTATGACAGCAACGTACTGAAGCCTATTGGAAATCCAACTGTCAAAGGTGATGCGTCCGACATCATGACGTGACCAATTCCTTTCCAATTGGCTGATGATGACGGAGCCAAAGCTGGCAACGCGTTTAATAGCCCGTTGCGGTTGGTAGGAGGCCCCGAGATGAAATCAGTCTGGCAGTGCCTCGAGGAGCATGATGGTTAGTGCCGAATTATAATTTGAAAGCCTCACAGCGGGTGATAAGTGTCCTTGGGGAGGCTCTAAGCTCCCCCAGAATGTGCCATAGTTTACATTGATAGGTACATAAGACAATAGGTACATAAGACAAGATTGTGATGGCCCGCACGTTAATTCAGGGTCGTATCCTCGATTTCCTGATGTAAAGATGTAATTAGTGAAAGAGACTACTGAATGACGACCATCACCGTGCCAAAGGCAGCTACTGCGACCACAAATTGCTGCGTCTGCTTGCACATTCATAGAGCGATTATCACCTCGTACCTTAATTTAAAAACTTCAATACGTATGTGTCATGTACCCCGTTCAGAAGGTACTTGGTGACTCTCCGAACACTTATCGTGGCTCAGTAGCTGTCGTTGTCTTCATACTTCCCTCACGGTGCACGGCTTCAGAATCCTTGTGCTTCATCCAAATTCAAGGTAGCTTCCACTATGGTCTCGGCCCGCAAAACCCTGTTATTCCTAGACTACCCCTATATTAAGGGTAGTGGCGATAATGGAATCTTCAGGGGCGCAATAACTTACGTCCTTTCACTGTAGCTGACGACCGAATAATAAATGCGGAGTACCGGCTCGAACTTCTCCGAGATGATCGTCTTTGCCAAATTAGGCCTACCGCACCGATTGGATATACCAGGCCGGGTTTGCTCTCGCATCCATCTCGGCTAAAAGCGACGCCAAACAGGAGACTATATGGGCTATCTCTATACCATGGCAACGTTTGCCGGGGGAGGGGGGATGGCCCGCCAAATAGGTCGGTGCAGAGATGCTTTATCGGTCACGCTGCCTACCTCAACATGGCATCGCCACGCACAGCTATGTCGGTCGGTATTCAAATACAAAGTGTCTTATTTCCCTCATCACTGACAGATATATGAGAACAACTACTTCAGTGAGGCTGCGGACTTCTAAGATTGAGGCTGCCCATCACCAATGTATGAGTTGTCAACTTCTAGACTCGGACAGCCTACGGAAATATGGCGGCAATTTCAGAGCATAGTTTCAGGATTTGATGGAAAAGCTTAGTGGCTCAGTTAAGCCACAGATACCCATTCCAGGTAAAGGTCTAGGGCACATAATTGCGTTCCCCGCACAGTCATCCCAACGGAGATAACCGAATCAAGGAACAATTGCGGTCCAGGAGAGGTAGGTAACCGAGGTTTTGTGAGATCCACCGGAATCCAGGCTTTCCAAGTCAAGCAAGGAGATTAACTTCCAAGATTAGATACATTCAGGGGTTCCCAATGAAAGTAAGATAAATCATTGGAGGCTTCCACCTTTTTCTAAGGGGAGTTCCACATCACTATCTCCGTGCACACCGAGTATTGCTTCTTAAAGTGCGCCCTCCTAAGCTGGTATTCGTTCGGGTGTGGCAATATGGCTCTACAGCAACAACACGCAACTTTAAACTATCGCCATTACGCCCTTGTATATATCGACCGACACGGCAACCTCCACCATGAATTGTCGCCTTCCATTGCGGATGCTAGTCAGTCAATTTTGTCACCTGAAGTCACTACTACCTTTCTGGCGGCGGCAGCGGCAGCGAATCCAGCGACAACCAATGTGCTGAGCGGTCCTAGTGGGGTTCCTTTCTTCAATGCAGGGGACAGAGAAACTTGGTTAATGGCCATATCTAAGGCTTCTAGCCAATCGACAAGGACTACGATATCGGTCGACAATGCAGACTTACTGCGTCTTTATTACGAAGAGGGCTTGGGAAAATTCCACCAAACAAATTGTCGAGCCCTTGCAAAATCCTACATAAAGCTCATAGAGCCACACAAGCGGACAAAGTACCCGTATAACGGGCGAGTGGTTGTCTCAGGCAAACTACTACAGCTAGATTCAGAGGCGACTAAGCCACCATGGTGGCCATCTGGGGTGACCCACCGTGAACCAGATCGTCTTACGAAAGCCGGTATGGGCAATTCTTTATCATTTGGAATGGAGGATACTAAAATAAACAGAACGTATCCGGCTTCTTGTCTCTATCATATGCGACCTACGGTCTAGCCATCAAATCACTGCCAAGAAACTAAGATATGCCGACGAGGCTATTCGTCGTCAGGTGACCCCACCTGAACAACTCCAGATACTGGACGAAATATACCGAGTCCGCGAAGAGGAAGAGAAATACCTTGATGGAGCAAATTGTAGGTCATTTTCCATCAAGCCTGCACATGGTACTAATGTTTACAATAACAGACTCCCGGGCCAAGATTGCGATCCCAGCCAATCAAGAACCCCAAGACCAGTCAACTCTGGCTTCGTATGAGGAAAATAAACAGAAACTCACAGCACGAGAGTGTAGCGAAATGCAGACAACATGGTCTACACGCGATATTGTTTCCCCGGTCAGGCCAGCTATAGCGCAAAGCCATTGCCCAACCGGCTCGAACCCCGTTTACTATGCACCAGTGGGCTTAGAGTACCCTTCAATGTCAATGTTTGGTGCTCCACAAAGCTTGAAAAGGAAGCGTGAATATCCCAAGATCCTTCCAGCATATCAGAGCAGCTCCATAGCACCGATACACATCCCGGGTCCTACCAGCAATATGCAGCTGTGCTCGCATGACTTTTATTGCAACACTCCTATGCTACCATACCATGGGACGGAGGTTCCAAGTCAGCTTTATCTCTCCTCTATATACAACAGAACGGAATAGTGGTTCAAGCGTCAATCAATTTCGCAGTAGATCCTGTGCCTAACCTTTGACGGATCGTTGGACCTTATGCAGATCACGATGCTAAACGAGAATCTACATCTTGTAAGGGCCGCTATCCCAAGACCCCAAACCTCAAATCTGTGTCGTCCACCCTTCAGGAGGAACAGATCTGGAAGCTGGTGCCGGAACTCAATATTAAAAATGAAGTCACGTCGCCAGAACCTACGCTACGGCATCCGGTAAGTGACATTTCCCTTCTTTTCGTACTTGGTGTCTTGGTCTGTATTTCAGAGCCTGCAGAAACGTCATAATATTAATATTACCATTACAAAGAAAGAGATCAGTCATAATTACCCAAGCCCGACACTTATACATGTGGAAGATCCCATTTGACTGCGTAATAAAACAGCAAGTAAACTTGACGGTTTTCAAAGCTTAAACTATGCAATCTAACTTGTAGTTTAATCTAATCGCTTCTACATAATAACACAGCACGTATTTGCACTCATATATATGGGCAGGCTAATGCCTGCCTCCGAACTACCTTCCTTCCATTGCTCTGCCTCTTCGACCAGCAGTCGAGCAAGGAACTTAGTCTGAATGAGGTTTTCTCGTATATAGTATAGGAGTCCGACTAAGTGAATGATATGTCAATACAGGAATCAGAGAAGAGGACGAGCCAACAGCAATAGTTATGTTAGATGAGAATGATTTATTGCTTTTTATTAGAAAGTAGAAGGGGTTTGGCGTTTCTTAGGACCTTAGTATGGCGAAAGCATAGAATTGGGCTAAGTTCTGGCCACGTAATTCAATTTCAAAAGCCTACACCAGTGTATACCATCATATTGGCGAGTGCCGAGATGCATTTTCATTTCTCTAGAAAGAGTAAAGTACTGATCAAATTTGAATTCATTCATAGAACAAGAGCAAGGCCTAGAATGCCAGCAGCACCAGAAATGCTCATTAAAAAGCCCCCAGTAGCAGCAGGAGCACCGCCGGTGGACGTGGAAGACCCAGTGTTATCGGATGCCGTGGCGGTAGCAGTAAAACCAGATTCAGACGTGGCAGATGAGCCGGAGGTAGAGGTAACGGTGGCAGGCAAAGGAAACGTGATGGTAGACGCCTTAGAATAGAATACAGCCTCCTCGCTGGTGTACAAGTACTTGACATCACTAGGTAGGCTGGACCACCAGGCCGGCATGGTACCCGAAAGCTCGGCTTCTTCCACACTAGCGGCGAACGTGTAGTCGCTCATATACTTCATTTCCCATGTAGTTGGGATAGCCGTCTCCATGACCGATTCATACCAACTGGGGTAGGTAGGTAGGATAGCTTCGATTTCAGCAGCGTAAGTGGATTCGGCCTTCGATTCGGAGTATGTGGATGGCAAAGCTGGGACAGCTAGGGCTGTGGCCGGAAAAAGGAGAGCGAAAAACTGGTATTGCATGTTTGTGTTTATTCGACATGGAAATCTTAATTTGTTGCGGAAGAGACAAATCCACCAAACCCCGCGGGTGCAACAGGTAGAAATCAAAGTCGAAAGTCCCTGAACTGCCCAGTGTTGGAAGAAATGACTCGCCGTTGAAGCAGTGGGGGAAAAAGCCAAGAAAAAGAACTATCTACGGATCCAGAAATTTGGAAACATAAGTTCGTCCGAGGGTTTAATCATCAAATAGCAGACTACTAGGCACTCATTACGGAATCTTGGAACAACAATTTTCCTTTGAACCTTTTCGTTACATTTCAAGGGCCCTCCCAAGGCGGATAGTAAGGAATTCGTTTTTTTCTTTCTTTCCCATGGATGCTCGGGCGGGCGATGCCGCGTTACTTTTCTTTGGCTCAAAAAGCCCCCGCTAGATGCTAAGGAAATTGAGAAATCGCACGTGCCATCAATCTCAGGAACGAGCTCTAGATCTGGCATTAACGCAGTTTTATTCTCACTCGATACAATATCTAGCATACATTCTACCACGGGCAGATCCGTAACATATTGGCACAGAAGTATTCCATTTCCCCAGTAAGTTGGTACCTCGAGGAAAGTGTCAACAGATTATGCCGATAGGGGCATATGCAAAGTCTTCATCTTCATATTTCATTAATATTCCGCATCGGAGCCGGGTGTGGCATTGACCCCTTGTACATAAGTCGCGATAAATCAGGGTACGCGAAGCTTAGCGTTAATGCTTAGCGTCAATGCTTAGCCCAAATTTCCTATTGGGTATATGTCTATAACCATACCCACTTATAGAAGCGACCCATTCAGGAAGGTCTTGAAGCACATAAATGCCCTAAATGGCCTGACCCAAGGGATCCAACGGTGATTTTAGCGAGACAAGGTCGCAATAGCTGGGGGATAATAACGCTTAATCATTTGTATCTTAATTATTATTGTAAATCTTCGATTGATGATCAGCCCTCGTGAATTCCTTCTACAAAGATAGAAAGAAACAGGAAGAATAGTGAAAATTGTGATTGAAATTGGTAACCCCAGATAATTTGTCATTGGCTTCCTTCCATACAAGGGGCAACTGACTAGGCAATGCGGCTCCACAATCTAGGCCACTCCAGGGCAAGAGGCCGCCAAACCCTGGAGCCCTAAACGAAATTTCGGTATCAAAAAATTGCCTAAGTGCAAATGCGCTTTTGAGTAACAGTCCGACGAATAGCATTCTCTTTACGCAATAGTCGATCTCGGGAGCATAAAACCGTTATCAATCCATCGCGTTTAAATTGTATCCACTTGACCTACTCACTACTTTCAGTAATTCACTAGCGAGCCGGATAGCCCGGACACCTCAAGACATATAGTGGATGCGATTAATTACAACTTGAGATTACATCCACCCCAGTTTCTGCTAGAATCTTCTTATAGACATCCATTCTCTATACTATTTGCTAGGTAGGTATGTTATTATCCCAGATTGTCTGTAATTGATCTTCACAGATGGGTGAGATCCGTAAAGATATATATTTGGAGCTAAATATGAGAATATTGTGTGTACTTTATGAAACATCGTACAAGTCTCCATGCAGATAAATTACACGAAAGTCATTCCAGTAGTAAAAATGCCTCATTGCTGAGATATCACCGATTTTTGCAACTCATGTTTACTATATGTTCTGAGGTGTCCGGGCTGGCCGGCCCCGGGGCTCGCTAGTGAAATCCATTTGTCAACTTTTGGCACGCTCCTACGATGTGTTGAATATATTATAAAAACTGTATTCAACAAATATGCACAGTTCCAATCGGTTCACTCCCTCTATTTCTTTGCTCTTGTAGATTTGGAGACTTGCATGAAAGCTCTTGCTTCCGCCGCTCTTTATCAATTGAGTATAGCCCTGAACAACAAAACGACGCATACCGCCAATATTCATTCCCTTCAAGTTCGTATCTTCAAGGCTGACCTCTCCAATGAGCATCTGTTCGACATCTTGCCGATCCAATATGGCTGCCACGGCTGCATCAAGCAATACCGCCTTGTCGATGATATTCTTCGATTCTTCAAGGTAGGCTGTGAATAAAGTCTCGGCTACTTTGCTTTGGATACTGGTCTGGTGAAAATCTCTGTCCCTCTCTTTAGCGCACCAAAGAAGACGATATGAATCTAGCGATTTTCCTGTTTGGCCGTAAAAGGGATGCAAAGCAATTTCAGATCGCTGTATGAGCTTGTCCATCCGAAAGTAGAAGTAAATTCTTTTTCTTGTCAACCTCTGGGACCGTTTTGGCTTCAGGGCCAAGGAAAGGACTGTCAGACGAGAGAATTGCGCCAACGACCCATGAATCTTTTACCTACACTATCTGATTTGATACCATTAAACTAACATACACGGCAATTTCTGTCCGCAACTTGGGCCGCTACTCCTCGTTATTTCTCTAATTCCTTGCCTTCAAGCGCCTTTTCCTTAGCATATTTGACGGACATGTCATTTGTGGTCACTCAAGTTGGCGATGAATAATTTGACTTCTTTATTTGTCACTAGATTTAAAAGGAACTAAATATTCTGATCACTTACCAGCGGCTCTTCAGAGAGGGCCAATCTTTGGAGGCAAAAAGTGTGTCTCTATTCTCCTGTGCTTTCTGGGTGCACCTTCTTCTGGTGTTCTTTCCTGGAGGATTCTGGAGCCTGGGTGTTTGCAAAATTTCATTAAATCCTGTGGAGGCTTCCATTATGGTGGCGTCAGCAAGCCTCTAGCGGGGAATAAGGTAAGTCAAGGATATTCTCGACTAATTGCATAATCTCATCGAAGCCCATAGTAGAGCGGTCCGTCAACATTATAGTGATACACTGTGGTTTGGACGCTTCATAACTCGTGAGCGGTGAACAGTTACAAGTGATTTGATTCTCCTTCAAGATTCTAGGCGTCCAATACTGGCGTCTTTTGGATGAGGGAAGGCATTAAATCTTTTTGAATTTTGCTTCCTTCTATAAAAGGAAGACTTTCGGTGAACGTTTTCACTTGGCCTGTCACTCTCATCTGTTACATCCTAGTAGCCGGAGGATAGTGGGTCTTTGCCCCTTTTTTCCATTTCTAACAAAATCTATATATAGGTGGCCTCAGGCCCCAGTCGTCCGATGTTTTGTTTCTTTTTTTCTCAAGCGAATCCATGGTACAAGGTTCCAAAACGAATCTCTACCTGGGATATATCATACCTCATGTCAATTGTGGTAAAAATTCCAAGTATTAAGGGACGAGGCCATGAATAGAAAGCATCAGTCTTGGCAGGCAAACCCAATGCCGGTCTACCTCGGCATGGGGCGGAAGTATACGACAGGATATCAGTAGCAACATCCATCATATTCCAATGTTCCAGATTAACCAGAGTCTACGTCTAAATAAAGGTATAGTCCAATAAAAGCAATCGGACACCTAATCCGACCAATATCCCAGACTCGCGCAGTTAAATGGGTGCGGGGTACTGCATTTCGTGGTGGGGGATCATGCACTGGATGACTTGCAAGACAGCCCTGTAGGTCCCTTGTATAGCCTGATCAAGCACAATGATTCCGAATGAAGACATGAATAATGCACTAGGATCATTGGAGTAAACGTGTCATAGCCCCATAGACAAGGCATCCATTTTCTTGTTGTGGTGGAGATAAAGTGGAGAATGGGAAACTGACGTCGAGACCAAGAACCTCTGTCTCTTCCCCCAACAAAGCCCCACGGTTGTCTCTCCTTTCGCTCCCGGGCCTTGCCCTTTTGACTTCCCACCAATTTCCTCTAATCTAATTAGATATCTTTCCACAAGGCCACGTATCCCAATTGCTAGAGTGACCTTGATTTGTTTGGAACTGTGGGTGGTACCGTGTCTTGGCTTCTGTGCTGGGATCGACCCGAAGCAGATCGTACGCGGATCGGACTCTGGGGGATGCTTTAATCTAAGCCACGCTTACCAGGACAGGAAATTCGACTAGGGGCTTAGGGCCAAACCTCGATTGAATTTCAAGTTTCTCTCTCCCTCCAAACCTTTCTTCCTTCCTCCACCGCCACTTCGGCCTGCAGGCGCATTCCGCCATGGTCCGTTTACCGCTCCCGCAGCGACTGAGCTCGCATCTATCCACGAGAAGCGCCACCTCAACACCCGGACAAAGCAGGAGTACTAGCCCTCTGCGCATACCAGCTGATGCCAAACCTTTGCTACTTAAAGTCACGGTCATTCGGGTAAGGCTGAATCAATCTCACCCCCCTGCTAGGCAGCCGCCAATACGAGCTTGTGACCCCACAAAAATAACATGGGCTAACCTCTGCCTTCTCGCGCTGGAATAGGGACGAAATCTTGCAGCGAAGGATCGGGGTGGCACAAGCGATCCGGTAAGTGACTTGATCGCAATTCCCTGGTCCCCGAGATCCACAGTTCTGGTTCGTTAACAGGCGGGATATACAGTACTTGGTCGTGACATTGGGAGAAGGCAGGCAGTCGACGCCAACGATATTCAAATCACTAAACCCGGAATGGAACGTGTCATTCGAAATGCCCATCAGTGGCGTCCCATTGTTGGAGTGCATCTGTTGGGATCATGATCGGTTTGGCAAGGACTACCTGGGCGAGTTTGATATTGCTTTGGAAGATATTTTTGTCGATGGGCAAATCAACAAAGAGGTAAGGAATATCGCATAGCCCACACATAATATGGGTTGAGGATCAAATGGTTGACCTTGTATGCGTAGCCAACATGGTACACCCTCAAGTCGAAACGGGTATCCAACCGCAAGAAGAAGAACAAGAAGAACAGTAATGTGTCTGGCGAGATCTTACTGCAATTCTCACTTTCGGACTCAGCAAGCCCAAATGCGTCGCCATCAGATACATACCGGAGATTCAAGAAGGTCGTATGCGCCGGTGATGATGATGACCCAATTGAGATCCCGGCGGTTGACCTCGATGATTTGGATCGTGATGAGGAGACATCCGATGAAACCGACGACCCTTCGAAGCCAGAGGTGGTTGAAAAACGCCGTCGAAGGCTTCGTATGGCTCGCTTAAGGAAGAAGTCTCTTGCTGCTCGCGCATACCAGTTTTCGGGTGCCGGGAGCGGCGTGCAGGGTATTGTCTTTATGGAGATCGTCAAAGTGACCGATTTACCTCCTGAAAAAAATGGTACGGGCTACTATTCCCATTCTCACACTGCACATGATTGACCTGTTATACTTTAGTGACGCGGACATCGTTCGACATGGATCCATTTGTCGTGACTTCCCTTGGAAGGAAAACGCTCAGGACTCCTGTTATACGTCATAATCTGAACCCAGTCTATCACGAGAAGATGGTCTTCCAGGTAATGCGACATGAAAGGAACTACACGATCGGTTTCACGGTAATGGACCGAGACAAGTTCTCGGGCAATGACTTTGTCGCCTCTGCCGGCTTCCCTCTGCCAACTCTGATCCAAGCTGCCCCGGAGGCAGACCCTGAGACAGGTTTATACCATTTTGTCGAGTCCGAAGAGGCAGAAATTGTTCCGCCGGCAAAGTCTAGTACTCGGCTTCCACTCAGCTCCTCTGCATCGTCATCCAGCCTCTCCAAGATGGCACGGCCCACACTGAGGTCACGTACCTCAGCTACTTCTCTTTCAAGCAACTCTGTACTTGAGGTCGCCAACAGGGCCGCTCCCACATCCGCGCCAGAATCATTTAGTTCAGTGGATAGCAACTCTAACATCCAGGTGCCAACCGTCACAGCTACAGTCACTTCGGAGCCCGAGAATATTCCACCAGCCGATGAGGAAGGTTTGCGTTGTTATACTATTCCTCTGGTACTTAAAAACCGGGAACGATGGGAAGACAAACATACACCGGAGTTATTTTTGAAAGCCAAATATCTGCCATATAGTGCCCTTCGACAGCAATTCTGGAGACTTATGCTGAAGCAATACGATGCGGATGACAGCGGTCGCATTGACAAGATTGAGATGACTACCATGCTCGATACTCTTGGATCCACACTCAAGGAATCGACCATCGACGCCTTCTTCGAGCGTTTCAGTGGGGAGAAAGACGCCAGTGCGACAGCCGACTTAAGCTTCGACCAGGCCGTGATGTGTCTCGAAGACACACTACAATACTTGCAAAAGAAGAATGCCACGGCTAGTTCCCACAGACCAGCACTTGTACCGTCATCCTTCGGCAGTCAGGATAGTGAGGAGCCATCTAGCGGCGACGAGCTCGCTTTAGAATCCAGCACCACCAAGCCTCACAATGCTAACCCGGATTCAACAGCGGTCCCAACACTCTCTAGCGACGAGGCGGATCAGCCCAGCTCGAACGACGAATACCTCCGACCCGACGATCTAGGGGATGAGCGCGGTGAGGAGCACGTGGTGGAAATCCGCGAATGCCCGCTCTGCCACCAGCCTCGCCTTGGCAAACGATCTGATGCAGATATCATTACTCATATTGCGACATGTGCCAGCCGTGACTGGCGGCAAGTCGACAACCTGGTCATGGGTGGATTCGTGACCTCGAGCCAGGCTCAGCGCAAATGGTACTCGAAGGTTATCACCAAAATTTCCTACGGTGGCTACCGACTTGGAGCCAACTCGGCCAATATCCTCGTCCAGGATCGGATTACTGGCCAGATCAATGAGGAGCGTATGAGTATTTATGTTCGCCTTGGAATCCGACTGCTTTACAAGGGTCTCAAGAGCAAAGACATGGAGACGAAGAGAAGTAAGTCTTTTGCCAGCTCGTGCCAAGTATATTATTCTAACAAGAAATTTATAGTTCGTCGTGTTTTGAAATCGCTCAGTATCAAGCAAGGCCGGAAATATGATGACCCTGCGTCTGTCAGCCAGATTCGGGATTTCATTAACTTCCACCAGCTGGACATGACAGAGGTGCTTCAGCCTATTGAGAAGTTCAAAAACTTCAACGAATTCTTCTATCGTGCCTTGAAGCCCGATGCCCGACCGTGCTCGGCGCCCGACGATCCAAGGGTTGTCGTGTCCCCAGCCGACTGTCGCTCAGTGGTCTTTGATCGCATGAACGAAGCTACTGGGATCTGGGTAAAGGGACGAGAGTTCTCCGTGGAGAGGTTAATGGGTAAGGCTTATCCTGAAGATGCTGCGCGGTACCGTAATGGTGCACTTGGGGTGTTCCGCTTAGCACCTCAGGATTACCATCGTTTCCATGTGCCAGTAGATGGAATTATGGGTGAGCCTAAAACCATCGAGGGCGAGTATTATACGGTGAACCCGATGGCTATCCGTTCGGCCTTGGATGTTTATGGAGAGAACGTGCGAGTGCTGGTCCCAATTGACTCTGTTGCCCATGGTCGCGTCATGGTCGTCTGTGTCGGCGCCATGATGGTGGGTAGCACAGTCATCACTCGCAAAGCCGGTGAGAAGGTTTCCCGAGCGGAAGAGCTTGGATACTTCAAATTCGGCGGTAGTACGCTTTTGGTCTTGTTTGAGGAAGGAGTTATCAACTTTGATCGTGACCTAGTGGACAACTCCAAGGGCCCATTGGAGACACTGGTAAGAACTCATCTATGCCCTTCACTCCCTTCTAGTTGATACTGACATCCTTTTGAAATAGATTCGAGTTGGTATGTCCGTTGGCCACAGCCCTGATATCCCTCAGTACGAACCGGACATGCCCAAGAAAGCAGAGAATATCACTGCTGAGGAGATGCAAGAAGCCAAGCGTCGTATCGAAGGCAGCCTTGCACCTCAACCCCCAGGCGACGCATCTCAGGTGGATGCCGCCATGCAATGATCCTGGGGATCATTGTTTATTTCAACTATATAACAAGGCACGGGCTCAACTCCTGTTCTCTCAATTACCTGGGGGCTTTCTGTTTCCATTGAACATATGACGTGTTTTACATGTGCAATTTCGGCGTCGGGATTTTAGTCTACATAGCGTATTTCATCTAGTGGCATCTGCACAGTTGAGTTCCTTTGGGAATTGATGAATCTGGCAGCTTTTCAGAAATGACATTGCATGATCAAAGGTAACAAGCTAGGCTACAATCGTTATTATATACCTGAATGTTAGTGAAGCAGGGTTCAAATTATAATTTTAAGTGCATGTAGAAACCGTTTTCTGAGGGGATTCCCAAAGTGGACTAGCGCCCCCACGCGCCCCGACCAAAACAACCGCGTGCCCGAATCCCTCCAACCCACCTTCTGCGCTTCCCTTGCCGCCCGCAGCCACTTCATTGCGGGCATGATAAAGACTCTTTCAGCACCTTGCGCATTCGAATCTCATTAGGAATATTCTCGCCTCCAACTTCACGCGCCAATCAGCCCCAATTGAGGGGCTCGCGACGGACAAGAAATCGGCCTAAGTCCAAACACCAACGCGAACAGCTCTGATCAATCTTTGGTCGCGACCACTTTTCACCGGGGGGCTCCAGGCTACCGATACTCGAGGGAAAGCTACCGGCCTCGAGAGACTTCAAACGCGAAATAGCGGAACTCGGTGACTCCTGTTCACCTGCTGAGGGGTCACGACCCTCTAAACCCCAACCGACGATCCCGCGTGACACCTTCTTGATATGACCATCGCGGTCTTGGCGGCTCCTATCACGAAAGTTAAGCGCCGCGAACCGCTGGGGACGATTGCAATGGCCGCGACTCAGGCGCAGTCGCGTCCTGGCCGAGGTCGGCCGCCGAAGCGGCTGAGCACTTCCCAAGAAGGACTGGAGGAGATTGCGAATCACGTCGAGGGGAAACGGAAAGCAAGTGAGTTTTATTGACTCCTTGGAGTGGTGGCTCGGCTGCATTGGGCGAGAGACGAGAAGAATAACAGGAATGTGAAATTGCTAACCACACGCTTTTAACAGATTACGAGGAAGATTCAGAAGGATTCCGATTTTCAAGAAAACCAACGAAGAGGAATAGACCGTCCATTGAACCTGTTCCGGAGAATCCTCAGTCAGATGTTGAAAATGCGCCTCCGAAATCTACACCACGCAGAGGTCGACCGCCCAAGAAACGGCCAGCCGAGGATGAGAATGCCAGTGCAGTACCGACGAATGGGAAAACTACTGAACTTCCGACAAGAAGGGGGACGAGGAAGGTTGCTAAGACGGGAGATTCGGAGCCGGAACCGCCAGTGAACTCAACACGCTCATTACGGAATCACGAATCGCCTTCAAATGCGCCAATAGAGAAAAAGGGGAAGAGAGGGCGGCCAGGACGTCCGAGGACGAGCGATACCAACGGATTCAAATCACCAGAACCTTCAGCAGGTACGAAGGTGGCTCTGCCGTTAGCGGATACTCCGGTTATCCAGCGGAACAAGGAATTACGGGGTACGAAATCTGGAAAGGGGCAACGGCGAAGCAGTCTGGGGATGCGGGGGCGAAGGGCCAGCTCTCTGATTGACTCGGGAGCGTCTAATGGTAGGAATTATTCAGCTTGGGTTTACTGGTGGAGATGAGCTAACTTGTGTTTCGCTAGCACTACCGCATCGAGAAGTTAGTACTGCTGATTTCTATAAACACATTGCGGATGAAGGTCTCCCGGAACCGCGCAGAATGCGGCAGCTTTTAATTTGGTGTGCGACACGAGCGCTCGGGGACAAGCCAACGGGCTCGCGCTCGGAGGATCAGAGTTCACGTCTAGCAGGTAATTCTTCTTTTTGGAAGGCAACAGAATCGAAGCTAACATAACTTTAGCCCGTGCGATCCAAGATGAGCTGTTGAAAGATTTCTCTACCAACTCGGAACTCTCGAACTGGTTTAGTCGCGAAGACGTCAACCCACCCACTGTGGTAGTGAAAAAGCCGAATCCAAGGAACATACAGAACACAGAAAAGATCAAGGAATTGGAGGAGCATATACAAAAGTATGGCTAGCAGCACCATCAATCGAAGGTTTCAAGCTAATATGATATCACAGGCTTCAAAAAGAGAGACATGCTCTTAATGCACTTCTCAAACAAGCACCAATTCCACCTGTTAATACACCTACACCCGACTCTCCCCAAGTCTCCAAACGTTACCCAAAGAAATCCCAACCTCAAATCGACTCTTCTCTTCTCGACCCCTCTCAACAAGCCATCCTCACATCTTTACATCCCCCTGTCCCAACCGCCGAGTCACAAGCGAAAGACGACACCTCTTCTTCAACAATCCTACCACCTATGTCCCCATCTACCGTCTCAAACCGCCTTTCCAAAATCACAACTGGCCTCGCCCCTACACTGGATGCCTTTGCAGCGGGGATCCACGATATCGAGTTATACAGTTCCAGCGCCGACGCCGTCTCATCACGAATACTTCGCATTTGTGCAGAGCGGCTAGAAGAGCGCGACGCACTGGTTACCCGGCAACGTATTGCCATAGAAGGCGACAGCGGAGAAGACAGTCCACCAAAATTACGGGAACGTCCACGGGAAGATCTCGGCCTTATCCTTGGTGCACTCAGTCGTGTCGAAAGACGGTCATAAGCTAGCAACTCATTCCATTTGAATTTTCCAGCGTCCTTTGCTTTCCGGTCTTGGTTTCTACCCCAGCTTTTCAGGGGTCTGGAGTGACGGTTATGATCTTGACGAACCTGCCTCTTTTTTGATCGGTAGGAGTAGGGTGCACATTGTGGTTGGTTGGTCTGCATTGCAATTCGTTCCAGCACGGAGTTCCGGTTTTCTAATATACTGTGAGGGATGGGATCTTATGTTCTTTCTGTTTTGTTTTACAACGGTCGTTGTACCTATATCCTTAGCATGGGCTGAGGAGGCTGGAAGTAAATTAGTGAATGAATGCCGGACATTGAAGAATCTGCGACTGGAGGATGAACTAGTAGATTTTAGCCTAAGTTGTAAGAATGCACCTTGGTAATTTGATTGGAAGAAGCTTTAGCTCGTCGAAACTGTATCTGCAGAAGCATCATACACTCATAAACCCGTTCCCCGGAAGTAATCCACCGATACACCATCAGATGAAGAATGATTGATCAATTACTTAACAGAAATCCGACACCAAAACTCCCCCTCCATTTCTCCAATCCCAGAGCTACGCACACTGACTCTCTTCTGCTTACCCACAGGCTCGAACTCAAACCTCACAAGCAACGTAGTGATTGTCTTGAGGATATTCGTCATGGCCAAATTTCTCCCAATACACATCCGGTGCCCAATACTAAACGGAATCAGGAACTTACCCTTCTCTTTGTTGTAATCCTCATCGAGCCAGCGATCGGGGATATAGTCTTCATGATCTGCACCCCAAATACTGGGATTGTGGTGTAGGACATGATTGGATATGCAGACACTTGTCTAAGTACAAAATGAATAAGTAAATAATATGTATTTTGGGGGAGTGGAAAAGGGTTGGTAGGGTACTTACCCCCTCAGGGATATGGTGACCTGCGATTTCGATGCCGCCGGGGTAACCCACTCGACGCCATAAAGGCATATTGAATACCGGGTTCATGCGGAAGTTCTCTCTGACGCAGGCCATTGTATAGCTCAATGATGACTCTAGACCTTCAATAGGGTATGAGATCTGGTTTTCATTCAAAGGCGGCAGCTTTTCATGAAGCTCTTGCATTACGGTCGCGAGTATATCGGGGTTGTGCGTTAGATGCCAAAGGATGAGTGTCAATGTGCCTGATGTGGAATGGGATCCAGCCACACTTGGAACCTGTAAGTTTCGTTTCCACGAGTATCGGACTTGAGATCTCACTCACAGAACAGCAAAAGCCTCAGAATTAATTTCCTGCTCCGTCAACCTGGAACCACTTTCCGGATCAACAGCCTCCACAAGACTCTTTAGTAAATCTGGCCGTTCAGACGGATTGTTGATCTTGAAATTGACACAGCGAGAGCATATATCTTTCAGATTATTCCTGCTCTTGACGAGTTGTCTCATCCATGGTACTGGCGACATTCTCGCGAGTGATTTCCACAGATCTTGGAAGGGTAGTTCACCAATAACGCCGGCTAACAGAAGGTGATCGTTGATGGCATGGAGCTCCTCTGATTCTCCTTTAGCTTGTACACCAAATGACTTACTGAAAGCCACTTCACCGAGGATATCGAGGACATATAAGGAGAGGACCTTTTTGACATCGATGACTTCGCCCGTCTTTGCGAATGCTCGCAGTTTATCGGTTAGAACCTTCATCTGGCCCTCGATAAGAGGTTCTAGTTTCTGGACTGATACTTGCGAGAACCCATGGGATAATTGTCTGCGCCGGAGAGAGTGGATCTGGAAGAGTTGTTAGGATTCACAGTATATCTATAGATATAGTCTGCTCACATCCTCGTTGGTACCACCGAAAAGATTCGGATTGAAAGCTGTAAAAGCGTTGTAGAATTCTGATTTCCCCATTTTTCGCCCACCCTTGTAGATTGGTGCAATTGCTTCTCCTTCCCAGAGATGGAGGTGGTTGGGTCCCACGCGCACAACGGGACCATATTGCATGTGGAGTTCGAGGAGTTTCTCGTGTAATCGCAAGTTGTAGACATAGTACGCCTTGTACCCGTTGGTTAGACTTGCGAGGAGGGGTCCTGGGTATTTGCTTAATCGGTGCAGGAATCTCATGTACACAATGTAGATCAGGATCACCACTGTCGAGAGGGTTGTTGTGATGGTTATGAATACATTGATATTCCCCATTCTGGAGATAGAGGGCTGGTGTAATAAGTGCATGGCATAACTTTCACTGCGTTGATTGCAGTTCTTATTAATTGGTCTCGGTTATTGGTGTACGGCGATCACCCTCTGTCGATCCTAGATGGTACCAAAGTTCGGCATTTCTGTCTATCGGGATTTCCCCACGGATCAGATGCCGCGGGGTTTCTCCACATAGTATTTCTCATCTTATGGGATGATAATCTCAATGTTTTGTAGATTTCTACAATAACCCAAGGGCTGTTCCAATGTATTTAAGCCCTTCCATGAGCTATCCACTACACTATGTAGACTGTAATCTTTTACGCCAACAACAGTTCGGCCTGCTCCTTAACAGCCTTCATCGCACACTTCCACAGCTCTGGCCCAACACTCACCCTCGCAACTCCCAACTGGCGAATTTCCTGGATACCCAAAAACCCTTCCCTCAAATTCATCTTCACATTGACCATCCCATTCAACTCCCTCACTAGGATCTCCACCTCTTCCTTCGACACACCCCGCCCCTTAGGCCCACCCCAAACGAAAACCGTACAAGCCCCCGCCTCCAAAAACGCCTTTCCCCGCACGACGGCATCATCCACCGTCGTCCCTTCCTGCGCCAACACATCTGTCCGTGCATTCAGCGCAAAGTCGGGAACCCCGGCCTCCTTCGCTGCCGCAACCACTGTCCTCACCCGCGCAACAGCCTCGTCTAGCGGCCGCAATGTACCGGCCGCATTATTCATATCCTCCAGGTTACAGCCCACTGCGCCTAGAGCGATAGCCTCTTTGATCGTCGCTGCTAAGCTAGGGAGATCCTCGCCGTAGCCATCTTGTAGATCCACTGTAACTGGTAGGCCAGGGTTAACACGGTGGGCGGCGGATACGATGATCTTCAGAGCGGCTAGGTTCTGGGCTTTTGTGAGGTCATTGTCGTCGACGCCGAGGCAGGCTGCGATGGCGAAGGAGGCTGTGGCGAGGGCGCGGGTCGTTGGGATAGAGGCGATGACTGAGGCGGTGCTGGCGTCGTAGGCGTTTGTGAGGATGAGGGGGTCTTGGGGGTTGTGGAGGGTGCGGAAGTGTTTGGCGACATCGTTTTGGGAGGGCATTGTGTAAATTAGAGTAGATAAAGGCTAGTATGATCTTGGTGATGATATTATGATAGCTTGGGGAATTTGAGTGGGCAATGCAGAGTAATTTATACAACTGTGCATCAACGGGTTATAGTGAGTCATGTCAAACACGAGCTCTTGGCCCACTTGATGTCAGATCAAGTCTGTGCTTTCTACGATTACAACAGCCTCGATGATAAAAAAGCCTGAAAAATCACTCATTCATTATAGTAACACGAGAATAAGTCCTTCAAACCAGGACTCCAGTACAACAGAAACCTAATTACCCAAACAAGATAAAGCAAAACAACAAATATAGCAAAAACTCAGACGCAGAATGGGGGCCTCGGTGATTTTGGTCGTGACTCGTGGAATCGTATCTTCTATGTATGTCCAGACTGGAAGTCCAGATAGGCGTCGATACAGACTTTGTCGGTTGAGGGGACGAAAGATGCAGACAGAGAAGGAAGGAAATGGAGTATGAGCGCAGGGTAGGATTTGAGCGAATGTGAGTATAATGAGCTTCCAAACTCCCGCCTCGGGGGTGACTCCAGCGTTAAAAGGGATTGTTTTGGCCCGAAATTAAAGACAATTGACAGAGCGAGAAATCAAGTATAAATAAAAACAGCAAGCAAGCCCCCCGCCTGTGTTGCTGTGCGAGGTCAAAGGGCAATATCATGGACTCCGATCGATTCGTGCTTGATCGTTGAGGTTCACGGATGCGAAATGTCCAAGAGGACTCGATTGTATCGAGCAACGCTGAAGGAACAAAGGAAAGGAAAATCACGGCAGAATATAAGGAGAAGCATAAGAAAAACAAAAAGAGAGAACACGAGAGAGATAAGTAGCAGAATCAGCCAGATGGGATTTTATCAGAAACTGAACAATCCGCTACGCTTCTTACCCAGTGGATACACCACAAGGGCAGCCAGGAAAAGACCCACAGTCGTCCCGATGGCAACCTGAACCATACCGTAGCCAATGTCAAAAGCCACCCCAGTGCTCTGGTCTCGAGCTTCAGAAGTAGACATGTTCTTCGCCGCATCGACAAAACCCTGGGTTCCATTGCTCACAACATCATACCGAGTGCGGGTCATTTCTTCTGCTGCAGTGATCCCCGAGATCAAAGATCCACTAGCCGCCAGACCGGAAGGCACCAGCACCCAGATAGCAGGCAGCATTGCGGCGGCAGCAAGGCCATGACGGAGACGGCTGTAAAAGTTGCCCAGGATACCGATGACGAAGGCGCCAAGGGCATTGGAGATTTGCGTATTAGAGTAGAAACGCTTTCCACTGAAGTAGCTGACCACGTAGCCGGCAAAAGAGATAACGAGCATGATAGGGATCTGTTTCAACTTGGAATGGTTCACGAGGGCTAGACAGACAGTGAAGAGTAACACGAACGGAAAGCGTTGAAGGTACTCGTTCGTGATAGGGCTAGCCGGGCATGTGTATTCTGTTGAAGCCTGGGCATCTAGGAGGCCATATACAGCTGTGCCGATTGTGATCCCGAATCCCAAGAATAGGGAGTAGATGATTGCGTAGACCATTCGCACGGAACCTGCGATGATGCTGCCGGATTGGAGCTCTAGGCTTGCGCATAGAACCGTGTACCCCGGTAAGATGAGGGCGATGGATGATTGAGCCAGTGCTGAGAAACAGAAGAGTGGATCGCCTTGGTATCGTATACTTCCAAAGGCGCGAGCCAGAAATGAAGTCAAGACGGCGGCTGAGACCTCGAAGACATTGGAATACAGGCTCGATTTTGGGGAGAGGACCAGCTGCAGGATGCCGAGGAGACATCCTAGTAAGAAAGCAATTGGCATGTCGATTGGTCGCGCGTTGAAGGCGAAAGGTCCAACACATGCACTTGCGCAGCCGTGGGCAAGAATTTGGAGTACAAGGTGGTATTTGTTGGGCCTTGCTTTCGTTTCATCTAACCGCTGGATAGCTTCTTCCACTCCGATCACGTCGTGGATCACCTCCTTGTAGATCTCGTGTACATCTGCCAGTCGGCCAAGGTCAACTCCTTGGCTGGACCGCACGACTTTGACCTCCGTCGTGTGCGTGGAGGCGTCGTCAAAGGAGATAATCATGCAACCGGGGAAGTACAAAAACTGGCCATTAATTTCCAGCACGCGGGCAGTCATTCGCATATACTCTTCCAGTCGATGAGTTGGTGCACCGTACTTCATCAGGGCACGACAAAGCCGGATGAGATATTTCTGGCGTGTAAGGATCTCCGCAATATGGACTGTGATCCGGATTTCATCTGCGAGATGGTCCGCCCTGGCCCATCGATGTCCCTTACCTCCAATTGCACCGCTGCTGTGAGATCGCTGCAGCATAGAAAATGGAGAGGTACTCTTTTGTGATGAGCCAGACCCAGTAAAAGTACTGCTCGACCGGTTGGATGATTTTTCATACCATTTTCTAGGCCGGTGCGGTTTCCAGATAGGATCAGGGGAGAATCCGCGCTCACTGTATTCTGCGGAACTCCCCTTTCTGGAACGACCCCACCGGCTTCGGTTGGGGCTATAGTCTGGAGGTCCTCCAGTTTGCTGATCGTATAGCTTCAAGATGGAGGATAAAATGCCTCTACGGTAGTGTGATGGCCGTTCAACATAGGTCTCTGAATCTCTGCCATCACTCTGGGTGAACTGGCTAGAGGGAGGTCCTGGAGAGGGAGGGCGAATGCGAGGCAAGAAAGGATACTCACGACGGGACATTTGTCGCACGCAATGAAAAGATTCGGCTGAGCGTGGTGTGTATTCATTCTCGTCTAGTAAGTCGTCGAATAGTTGTTGTTTCTCGCGGAAGCTGATCATAGGAATCTCATCCCCATCTTCGTTTGGAAATACACCCTCAGTCGGAGTAGATGCAACTGAAGACACTAAGCTAGAGCGGGGACTTGGCTTCGGAGATTTTTGAGAGCTCAGAAGGGATGCTAGTCGTTGAGCTCGGTCTTGTGCATTAGATATTGCCCGCCCTTTGTCATTTGTACTGAGTCCAAGCTCCTCTATCTTTCCGGTACCCGATGAGCTTGTCTGGTAGCTGATCGTCAAGCCAGTGACATCGGTTGGCGCGCTGGGGCTTTCTTCCACCAGTGACGGTGAGGCAGGAGGGTCCACAGGTGCCGTTGCCTGGAAGAAAGGAATGTTGGCAGTGGGTAAGGGTCTTTGAGGGAGCACAGTCCCCCTTCGGTCCAGTCGGGAGTCAACCCTAGCTCCGGTTTGTTGCAATAGCTCTGCCTCTTCCACCGTGAACTTGACACGATTGGTGCTTTTGAGAGGGCTGGCATTCCGATGCCTGCCCTGTGCGCCAACATCATTCGACCTCTCATCCCGATACGTCTGCTGGCCCTGGAGACCATCATTCGGCAGGGGCAATGATGCTTGACGTGACACTGAAGATATTTTGCTTGGTCCTGCTCCGTTATCAGACACACTCGAGCGGCGGGAGACCGGGAGCTCAAAGTAGCCCCCCGCCATTCTCTTTTCGTGATATCAATCGTCTTTTTCTATATGAAACAGTCCACCTCAGCTCAAACCAGTTCTGAATAAAACGGGTCTCCAGTTTTCGAATCTTGGTGTAATGGTGTAGGATCGAGAATTGTAACCTGGCAACGGTCAGCTATGTGAGACCCTATAGGATAGGGAAAGATCTCCAGTGAACCCACATGAGCTTCTATTGATAGTCCACTGGTCAACGTCAAGAGCTCTTGCAACCTTGTTTCTTGGACTTGGACGAAATGACTGGTGGCCACAAGGGCGTCCGGGGGATCGGAGGTTTGGCAGGGCTGTTGGATGGAGGGACCGCTTCCAGGAATGATATTATGTCACAAACAACATCATCAAAGATGAGGCGATTTAAGATCAAGGCAATTATGACATCAAATGAACAAAAAGTATGAACGTGAACAGGACGAGTCTTAAAGATGAAAGCCGGATATCCACGGTTGGACTACGCGGCTAGAGACAGCCTAAAAAGGGTGCTGCCCTAGGGACCACATGAAGTCTACAGGAGGGGGGAATGCCCTTCCCGGTTTCCCCTATGATTTTATTTTTTTTTTCGAAATTATATTATTTGCCACCATGATAAATCACCGGGGTCTGATTCTAAGAATGGTTTGAGAGTTACGAAACACGATCAAACGCACGACTCTTACTTCATCCAGCTCCTCCCCAAACGCCTCCTTTTGCCGGGTATGCTCCGAGACGAGTAAGATCGACAGCCTGGATTGTAGCTTATCGAGGCTTCCCTGATCTGAGCTGTAGTTGACCAAATCAAAAAGCGGGTCATCAGCAAGGTATCCGAGCTCATTGCTAAAGGAACAATCCCGGTTCCACCAGAGGCCATGAGGTACCACAAGGCCCAAAGTCCAAATCTTTTGAAAATACAGATAAAATCTTAAAAAAAAAATATCGTAAGTCTTTATAGCCTCTAGATAGAGTTAAGATTGATATCCAGTAGTCAAGAGAAGGTTTGAAGGATTCGAATATTCACATGTAGAAGCAATACAGTGGAGTTGACGCGAGGGCGGCAAATGCGCAATTTGGCATATTGCAAGAACTATAGATAACAATGAGGGACGCGTATACCCTGAATGCATGGAGGGGCGATTGAAAATATGTCTCGATCAACCCCCTTTGCATATAGGACATGAAATGTATGCATTATGCCTGTTCCTGATCGACAATTGCTCCACAGGTTATCCGGGGCTGTACAAGTCAATACTTTTGATTGCACCATCGGAAGGAATCTTGGTCTTTCATATCCTGTTGTACCCAGATCATCGACAAATCATGCGGGAATCCGCATGTCTGATTGGTGCATAGGCCCCGAGAAACGGTCAATGCAGAAATAACTAGAATCTTCATGATCACAACTTCATAAGTGATGACTTGACACTGGATTGACTATTCCCACCACCCTCTGTATGATCTATGACCTACATCTAGGTACTATACATAGTAAAATTAAATTTTGTAACGTACGCGCATGCCTTCACAGAACAAGAGCATGTCCATAATGATGTCAGCCGGTGTCTCATAGACAGAGGCCTTCTTGCGCGTCATTGTATCACCCACAGCCCCAGCAAGGGCTAATTCCAAGACTCACTAAAACTGGCACCTGAAGCTCTGACAATTAAGCTTCCGTGGCCCTGGATCCCTCCGGGCCTTCCAACGGCCCCACGGGCCCGCCATTTGCGCATATGAGCGCTTATCTCGACGATCCTGGGCCGAGGCCGAAGTTCCCCTGGATCGGCATCCCGAAAGCAAGGCAAAGGGATTTGCTTTTCACTCATGGATTGCGAATCTCTCTAAGAATAGTCATATCACATTTGGTCAAGACATCTATCCACTTCAAAAGAAGTAGCTCCACCACCCCTTTTCGCAACCGTGCTCGCTGCAGCAATGCGACCGCACCACTTCTCCGTGTCACCCTTTATCCATACAGGTTGCACAGCCCCTCCGTTGAGCCTACCGAGGTTGTCCGTCCGACGCGGACGCAGGGACCAACAGTTAATATGTGAGCTAACGTCCGTCATAGTGACAAGTAATGTTCTACACCGGGTTCCCTGCTTGGCACTTTACAATGGACCGGGTTGGGGAAGAACCAATCTGCTATAAAATCACGGACTTGATAATGTATATTATTTTCTCCAAACTCCAATTGTCAAAGAAATCCATGTACAAGGTTCATGAATGATAGGATTGTTTTCCCTCCGATAGATCTGCGAACTTTATTCTGCACGAACCATGGATCACTTCATGACTGTTCCCTATTCCGGATCTCGCGATCTATACAAATAAATAAACATCCACGGTCACTATGATTTGCAATGTCCGAGTTATTTCGAAAATTCCCGAACACCAACCAACAAGGCATCCATGATAACCTGGTTTTTGGGTCGTAATCACATTCAATAGAGTGAGCCCTAGTAACGCCAAAATCGTTTTCTTCCCATCAATGAATGGTTCGCGAGGAATGTGAGTGGAAAGTTTAGTTCATCTGAGGATCATGTTCGTCAAAGCCTAAGCTCCACTGCGAACCTGATGCTTTGAGTTTCTCGGCCCGAGTCTAGATCTTTAGTTCAGGTTGGTGCCAGTGTCAGGTGGGGATTTCCAAACAATCTTCTTTTTCTAAATCAGGCTTGCGGATGCTTGAAGTGGGCAACGGTTGGGCAACCATAGATTCTTTTGATTTAGATCCCAATAAGGAAATTATTATCCTCGATTTGGAAGGAGTCTTCGATCAGCATGGTGGGTTCGGCTTTGATGCTGGGGTGTATAGTTACCTTGTTATGAACTCCGCGGCAGTTTGGTCTGCCATCCCAGTGACTAGGTCCTGGACTTCACTTTCTTGTCTTTGTTCCTTTTAATAGGATTCCGTGTGGACTACTGAGCAGATACAGAACCCGGTGATGTGCTTCCGTTTCCACTAATATATATCAGGAATGAGTCTGATAGCAGTTAGGTATCAGCCTCGGAGGGAAAGCATGGGCATTGAACACGCATTCCTAGAATAAGGTGTTTCACATTTGATGTAAGTCCGTAAGGCTACGGACATGGTCTCCCAGGCTCGGAATCTGACACTCCAAGGTCTTGCACCTGCTAGGTATCTGGTACGTACACAATCACAAGAAATAAGGAGCCCCGAGGTCTGTTATCTAAGATTAGTTTCACTACTAGCCGAGACTCTCGCCTCATCCATAATACCCGCATCTGCCGTCCAACCGACGAATCTCCTCCGTCCCCGTGGACCCCTATAGGGTTCGCGGGAAGGACACGCACTTGCCACGCTGGCTGCATTGTTTGCACGGAAGCTTGGGCGTTTGTTCCACGTGGGTTGCGTTGCGTCCTAAGGCTGTGGGACGCGTTACGCTACTTGTTTCGTATGTGGTACTTTGCACGGCACTTGGTCTCTGGATTACATTTGTAGGGCTGTTATAGGGCAGCGAAGTAATACTTTGGAATGTTAAGGAAGAAGGTTTAAACGTATCCACCCATTCCGAGACTACTGGCAATAGCTTGTGGACTACCGGGAAGAATCAATCATCAGCTGTAGAGCTATGTATTGGACGAATAGGCCCTAATGCTACACGGGACCCATAGGGATAACTATCTGCACATAACCGGATGTACAACGGAACCCCGTCAAAAAAGGAACCAGAGAAAAAAACGAAGGATGGCTGTAGCCATCGCTTCCATCCAGATGTCAGGCTCAAGGGCCTCGACATGGGATTAATGATAGATTAGGTTCCATCAACAGCAAGACGCAAGTGGAGCCGAGAAGAATAGCGTCAAGAAGGGAATCTGAAAACAGACACTTCAAAAGGAAAGTGTAGAAGGGAACGGGAGAAGGAGAGGAAGTAGAAAAGAAGTCGTTGTAGACTGATCCAAGTCTTTCATCAAACGCGCATCAAGGCAAGATCACAGTCGCCAGTGATGAAAGAATAACAGAGAATGAATGGCAAGAGCCATTGGCTCTCATGAAGGGTAAGGGCACTAAAATAAAAGCAAAAACGGCCCACCGAACAAAGAAATTGAAGTTCATACGTCGCTGTCACATGATGGTTGGCATTACATGAGAGGTGTCTTGCGCTTCTCGGCGCTCGACAGCACAAGCATCGGAGTCTTGCGGCGCTCCGGTGCCTGAGCGGCTTGCCCTTGGCCCGCGACGACAGCTGCCACGGATGGAGAAGAAGTTCCCGAAGTGCTCGTTGGAGAATATTCCTGTTCCGCACGGATCTCTGCAAATTTGGCAGAGAAGTATCCGTCCTCGCTTGTAGGGGTGAGGCTGTGGAAGGGACTTTCAGGAGACCTTCGGCTGGTCTTCTCCTTGCGCTCAGATCCAATGGCACCGTTGGCAGCCGCGCGCAGGCTACCCAAGCTGGGCTTGCTGGAAAGGCTACCGCTACGCACAGTTGCGTCATCACCATCCGAGAAGGTGAACTCCTTTTCGCTCGCTGGAGTGTTGGTGCCTCCGCTGCTGTTGTACCCGTAGCTACGGCTATCACCGCGGCGCTCAATCCCAGCGCGAACCAGGTTGTGGACGGCACGGCGGCGCTGACGGGTAGCAAAGTTCTTGCTTCCCTCATGCTTGGAGGTGGGCTTGGCCACGAGATCCTCAAGTGAGGGAGGACCACGAGGTTGGCGGATTGGGTGCTCACCAGCACGACCCTGGCCAGGCCCAAATGTTCCAGTGGCTGGGGTAGGAGGGAAAACAGCTGACCGAGGGCCGGCTGCAGCATTAGCCTTGTTTGTGTCAATGTTGGTCTTCAACGTAGGATTGAAAGATGGAGACTTCCGGTGATTGCGACGGAAAGCACTCGCAGATGACTCGATGGGTGGGGAAGGAGTGCCACTGGGAGGAGAGACCGGCTGAGGGAAATACATCTGCGACGGAGTAGGGTCGGCCGGCGGAGAGATCTCAGCACGGAATTGAGGAACCTGAGAGTCCGATTGATTTCCGTGGTATGTCGAGTGGTCCTCCTGGGCGCTGTTGTCCATGACGTAGCTTTGCTGGCCAGTCAGAGGGTTGTAAACAGAGAACAAACCAGGCTGACCGGGTACCGGCTGCACGATAGGCTGCACACCCTGCTGGAGCTGTTGCTGGTAGAATCCAATCCCGGGTACAAAGGATTGCATCTGCTGCTGCATCTGCTGCTGCTGCTGCTGCTGAAGAGACATCCCGAGGTTGAGTCCCTGGAACTGCTGGGCTGCAGCGGTGACACTGATCAACTGCTGCTGGAGACGCTGTTGTTGCGCGGCAAGGAATAGATTGGTGGACATGAGCTCTGCATAGAGGTTTTCGTCCATCATCTCGCCACCACCAATGTCAATCATTGGTGGTGCAAGCACCTGCTCCGGCATTGTGTACATAAGGCGTTCCCGCTCCCTCTCCCGTTCCCGTTCCCGGTTCTTCTGCTGTTGGTGATGGTAGGAATTCGTGCCGTTATTCGGAGTGAAGGCGTGCTGCGGGAATCCAGCTCCCGTGGCGGTTTGGGGGACTCGATCGGCACCTCGGTTTGAAGGCATCCGACCGCCCTCCATAGCATATCGCTGCTGCTGAGAAGGGATGGTCGCGGACTTGGGCGCAGTTCGGAGCCCAGCCAAGAGGTGCGAACGACTGGTGCGCGGAGTTGCGATGGAAGGAGTCTGAGACTCGTCGATGGTTGCGACCTGTGGAGGCATGCTCAGGCGCTTGATGTGAGAGCCCTTCCCCCGAGACGCGAAGCCGGAGCCTGGGACCCCGAGGGAACTGCTATTATTGAAGGAGGAGTTGTAGGTCATTTGAGCAAGACCGCCAGCGTCCATACTCATTGTTCGTGAAGTGAGATGGTGAAGGGTATGTGCAAAGCTGAGCGAAGGGTGAGTCGCGTTCAAAGTATCCGTAACGGGTATCGAGAGCTTGGGATCAACCACTAAGCTCAAAGCTTTCCACAGGCGATTAGATGATTAGGAAGTCTAATGGCAAGAATGGTATGCCGAAATTGAGAGCAATCAAAGCTTCGGATGCGAGATGAGAAATCGTGGGTGAAGGACGTGATTTCTTGAGTCAAGGAACCCCTCAGAGTGAATGTTCGCCAAGCAGAAATTCAAGGTCACGGACCACAAGTGAAGGTATGCAGTAGAATGACAGGCTCAATGGAGACAGCAAAAACGCGATGCCAGTATTATCAAGCTGTACAAGGTTGTTGTTTTTTTTTTCACACTCGGGATCAGAAGCCGAGGATCGTTTCGAAGCGCAGAAACGGACGAAAAGGTGGAGGTGAATTAGGCGAATAAGTCAAAGAGGTCTCTCTCAGTGAGAATCGGAAGAAAAGTATGGGAGATGCTCTGCAAGTCCCTGGTGAAGTGAAAATGAAGCGAGGTGGCGCGCGGGTTATGGCGGACTCGGGGGAGGAGAGATCCTGAAACACGACCAGCTGGCAAGGCACCACGGTGAGATTCGAAGGGTGGCGAGAATAGACGAAACAAAAATGGCCCCAGGCACAATGATGCAGATATAAGATGCGAATATCGTGGGGGGTGATCTGGGGCAAAATAATATTGACAATCGAAATCGAATCTCACGAATCTCGCGCTTTTTCTTCAGGGGCGGAACGAATCGGACGAACTCAGTTGGCAGTTGAAAGAAGGCTTTTTTTTGTATTATGAATTTTTTTGTTCCCAATCAACGACACGAGCCGCAGAGAATGAAAGAATGCGAAGAAAAAAAAGAAAGAAGGATGGTTGGGAAGAAGAAAGAAGAGAAGTGGAAGAAGAACGGTGCGGATGTGGGGAATGGACGGGTTTCGTGCCTCAGGCACGCAGTATCGCGACTCTCGGTTCAAGTTTGGAGAAATGTCTTGAACAGCCCTATATATCTAGGAACTAATCACAAGATAGAAGAGTATTATGATTGTTCTTACAAATTCAGCTGAGATCAGGGTTTCTTCTTAACCCTCGCCCTGGAGAAATCAACGATTTGGGGTCCAACACCCAATCACCAACGAATACACGCCTGGAAGGTGACGAGCCCATCATAGCCCAGAGCCCCCCGTCACATCCTCTGAGGTTTCATTGGCTCAGGGCCGCTAGTGCCCACCGACACGTCCGCCTCTTCGTCTCATATCGCCCCTGGAGCCGCCCGGCGTCAGTGCCAAGCCCCCAACCTGCAGCCAATAGATGCAGCATAACCGCCTTACGGGGGCTTTCCGAGGTACGATGTGGCAAGATTTGCTGCCTATTTCATGCATTGAATGGGCAATGTGGGCCATAGCTTCCTACTTGTGCGGTGGGCACCGTGGGAAGTTTGTCAATGGGGATTGTTTTCGCTTTGGGGAGGAGTTTGAGGGGGCCTTAGCGTGATTATGATCTACGCTCATGCTGCCGATCGATGTCAGCCGATTTCAGAGCTCCGTGTCAGCACTTGGAGCTTGATTGAATGTGGCTGTTGCACAATGGAATACTACAGATGTGGATACGTCAACAGCATTATTTCATTCTTAGGTACTCTGCACTCAGAATTCCTTTACAGTAACGAGACAAGGATACACGGCGAATCGCACCGATAATTGGTGCTCGACCATGTTTCCTTGCAGTCTCCGTTAATCCTTCTTGATCCTTGGGGAAGGTTCGATGACAGACAGTAACTTCATCACTTTCACATTCCACGGTAGCCTAGTGTGTATCAGTATTTATCTGAATATGTACTCGATATCTATACTACTCTGGATGAGAATGACTGCCTAACACCGACCGTGTGGAAAGCATTATGGCCTGGGCAGAACGGCAGTCCATACATAATGTCCAGCAGAGTAGATAGTGAATATAGTAATGAAAACGGTTAATAACAATAATATTGGGGCAAAATTTAAGGACAAGAAGATGAAGTATGATAATGGCACAGGACGAAAAGGAAACACGGGGTATCTGCTGGTGAGGTTGAGAGGAACCAGCCAGGAGGATGAAAAGAAGCACAAATGAAAGTCATTACATGTACACATGAGAGCACCTAGTTATCCACAGGGCCGGAAGGTAGAGGGGCAGATTCTACCTGAGATGGCAGTCGGTGATGGCCTGGCTCGGGAGATGTACCCTTGCCATTCAGGCGGTCAAACTCCAGAGTTTCAGCCAGCTCAGCCGCCATCGGGTCAAGCTCCTCTTCCTTTAAGCCGGTGGCTAAAGCCACCAGCTTGCGGTGCACATCAAACTTGGTGCTCACACCCGCGTCCGCGGTTTGCTGAGCAAGATCCCGTACAGCGTTGCGTCGCTTCTTCTGTGCAGCGCAAAGCTCGCGTGCAAGTTGGTATTGAGCGATAAGCTCTTCTGGGCTTAGAGAGGGTGCATTCGGGGAGGCGATTGCCTTGGCCGAGGACAATTTCTCCACAAGGCGATCGTACTGCACACGCTCAAGGAGTGACTCATAGGTGCCGCGCAGCTTCTCATAACGGCGATGCTGGTTGTCGCTGGGTTCGTACATAGCCTCCTTTTCGCCCAGAGCAATAACTTGCTTCTGGATCTTCTCACGGTCTGATTCGAGTTGCTCGAAGAGTGCCTCAGGGTTAGCAACATCGGTGGAGTCTTGTGGGGAGACTTTCGTGTTGCTGTATGTCACCGTTAGTTTCTTGTTTGCCTCCGCCATAATCGCACCGATCTTGGAAAGCAAATCCTGATTTGCAGCGGGATCGATGGGTGGTGGTGCAATTGACATGCGGTCTGAAGGCATTAGACCACTCATCTCGCCTTCCATGTGGTCATTGGCCATAGTGACGGATGACGGGGCAGGCGGGATGTCATTCTCAAGTTGGGACCGTTGGATGATCTGAGAAGCTGTTTCTCCTTTTTTGTTTACAAGGTCGGCAGATCGAGGGCAATGAGCTGTCAACAGTTTCACTAGACGGAACGACCCGTTGCGAGCAGCGACAAGGGCAGCTGTGTCTCCATTGTCATCCTGGCAGGCCAGCAACAAGTCGACCTCATCATGAGAGAAATTCTTGCACAGCTTATCGAGAAGGATGTCGCAGTAATACTTTGAGCTCTTCCATTTTCCTTTGCTCCTAGTGGTCTCAGCAACGTGGTGAAAGATTGTGGCTCCAAACCAGTCTCTGAATGTTATGGTGTCCAGCAACATATCCAGCAGAGTAGGAAATGTCCGTTTTTCGTAGTTATTCGTGAACAACACGGCTCGAACAAGCGGGGTCTCTTCATGAATAGACAGTGATTTCGCATTGGCTCCTCGATGAAGTAGATCTTGGACAATCTCCAGATCGCCCATAGCGCAAGCCCAGTGCAATGCCGTGTTGCCCGAGTCATCAATTTGCCGGTCAATCTGGAAATGGGCGGGAGGTACAGGAGGTTGGATGCGTGTCGCTTGGGGTGCATCGCCTACAGTCATAAAATAATCCAGCAACTGATCACCATACATGATATGCTCCTGTTCGGTAATGGTCATAGTGGGCTCCTCGTTCATGCCGCGCTTGCGCTTTCGCCCCCCAAAAGACATAGACAAATGCATGTCTTCATCTGCCATCATGGACGAAGTTTCGAGATTTGCCTGCTCGATGGACTCGTTGTCATCAAACCCGTTACTCATCTCGTATTGTTCGTGGGTGAGGGTTGGAGGTCCCATAGATCGATTTGGAGTTGGTTGAATCACGGAGAAGGCCTCCGTGGCGATGGCCGCGGAATTCTTGGCCGACTTGCGTGGTGCACGTGGTTTTGAGGCTGCGGAAGTGTGTTTTGGTGCAGGTGGGGGACTGCGGTCACCAGCAACGTAATCGAAGATAGGTGCCAACTTGGCGATGACATTGTTGCGCTCTGCCAACATGCGAGCTTCTTGAAGGGGAATCCATGTTCCTGTTTGTCATGGGTCAGTCAAGTCCATTTGATTGTACGCTTCGTTCCTCGATCATCGGCTACCACAACCCACCCTGGTATTTTCCATATCCACCTTGCACTTTCTCATGATTTCCTTTCTGAACCTCTCGTTCCAGGATCCGAGTTCTCGCAGGCTTATCGAACCCAGCAGCCTTGAGAACGTGAGTTGCATTCACCCAATCATCTGATCTCCGTCGCATAATACTGTCGCCATCGATTTTGAATTCATACACGGGCACCTGGAGGAACGGCAATTAGCACCATTCAGTGCGAGACAAAAGCACAGTGTTTGCCCTGCGAAGCTCGCCAAGGGGCCGATAGACATCAGTAAGTAGAAAGGACTAACATTGCTGTAGGTGGCCGAGTAAATAGTGTCCATCTTTGCTATGCTGTGAATCACTGTAAGATTTGGTGATGTAGCAAGTTTCCGAGCGGCGATGTGGCCCGCACTTAGGCGCCCAAGAAACTTTCAAGATTTTCACGAAGGCAATTGATGTCACAAATGAATCAGTATTGATGCATTTCTTGCACTTTGTAATTGCACAGAGAGCGTTGGGAATAGAAGTGCTGGGTGGAGTCTAGGGTGCCATCCAAGATACGCGCAGCGACGCGGTTTGGTACCGCGTTAAGTGGATTTTATGCGCTAACCGTGTTAGTGAATTATATAAGACTCGATCATTCACTATCACGTGATACGGAACCGATTCACTGTGATCAAGCCACGTGACACTGGGATCTCGTCCAATCATGTGATATCTATATCACATGACTCCGTATCCGCGAGCAAACGAGATACCTCAAAGTGAAGGCCAGCCTGCATCTCCACCACTTGTGTCTGTCCCCCCTCCTCCCGACCGTCTCAACCACGCCAATTATTGTCACAATGTCTATTACTGAGTCGGTCAAAAGCGCTGTGGGTCTCGCGGAGACTTCCGGTACGAATTCAGTCCATTGAGACTTCTCAAACCCGTATAAGCTAACATGATGCTCGATTCAGCCACCCGCCAGGAGATGTCCGAGGCCCGCCTCCCCATGCAGTACCGCGATTCATGTGCACACCTTTTGATTCCTCTGAACCGGTGCCGGCAAGCAGAGTACTACCTTCCGTGGAAGTGTGAGGTACAGTTCTTCACCCTGCGCCCTGAATAAACTACCTCGGCCAGGCGCATATCTGCGGTGTATCCCGGCTAACCTTTTTATGTCACTAGAACGAGCGTCATACCTACGAGAAGTGCCAGTACGACGAGTTTAAGAAGCGTGTGGCCAAGATGGACGAGCTGCGCGCTGCCAAGGATGGTGCCCGCAGCAACTGAGCTTGCCGACTTTGCGTTGTGTGTTTCCTTTTGAGCTGCTCGACAAGCAGCAGGTTATGTACATATATGATATCTTGAGAGTGCTCATGGACTGCCTTTTATGGCGTTAAGGACCTTGTTCTTTTTCTTTTTTCAAATTCTGGGGTAAAGAATGCCCGATAAAAAAAAAACGAGCTTGGATTGATGTGTCAATTGCTTGTTTCATAAGCTGACAGCAGCGCCCAGTCCGCCTCCGGATACCGGAGTGAATATACGGAGTGAAGCTACACCAAAGCATGTTAGTTGCATCAGGATACAATTCACGAGCGGCACGAGCGGTAATTACGGATTTGTCAGCCACATTTCCGATGCCACTTGTTTGCATTGGTAGTGGCTTGCAGATCCAATCATACCCTGCAGGGGATATATTTCTCGAGACATGCGACTGGAACATTGGTGTGAGATGGCCAGGGTCAGCAATAGCGTGGCGCTTTTACTCCGCAGAGATCGAGTCAGCCGGCATTCCACTAGACAAGGGTGAGAATTGCTCATCCATGTATAGATACTCCAAGAGACCGCATATTGCACTCCCAGAAGAATGAAATCGGTCAAGAAGCTCATAAGATGAATGTTCGCCATAGTATTAAATAGATCAAGTAAACCATATAATGACAGTAATCGGCATCACCTGATTGCTTAGAAATCCAGGTTCTTATCGCCGAGATCTTGCCCCGCCGGGAACTGTTACGGCGAAAATTCCCCCTCAATGCAAGAATTTAAAAGAACCGGTCGGAACGGGCCCATGCGCGGCTTGACTTGAAGTTCTTTTAGATACTTCCGTCCATATCTCCAATCTCACCTTTTACATTTCCCGGCCTTTGGTCCTGCTGTGGGTCGAGGGTGCCCTCCTATCTATTCATCTTTTGGCTCTGATCAGCATTACGTGAATTGCAAGACCGAAAGTGAAAGGCTAGCAACAATGGGATTGCTGTACGTGGTACTTGCTTCAATGAAGCGCATGGAGGGTTGCTAACCTGTCTTTAGTGCTCTTGGGACTCCTCTCGAATGGCCGGAGGCAAAGAAGAGGGCCCATCAGGTGCGCGAGTGGGGAATTGAGGTATGAGCATACAACTGCCGAAACAGCCCAGTGGGGCTGTTGATATCCGTTACATGACATGATCTGACTAGCCATGCAGCAACTTCTGGCGAATTGGCGTCGAGCGCGAGGCAAGGAACGGGACGTTCTACTGTGGGGCGACGAAGTACGATCAACAAGCAAACTATAATGGTCTGGCGCAGGCTGACATTCTGTTCTGGGGGTATTAGGTCGAATATCTCGTGGTGTCCCTCGATGATGCCGCCAAGAAGGCCCGGTTATCTTTGGCACAGGCCGAAATTCTGAAGTCTCTCGCTCGTGATGAGGCTCTGTGGCAAGCTGGTTCGTCAGAGAACGACGCCAATGGGGAACAGTAAGCAGGAATTGTTGGTTTGCGGAGCAAGGACAGAGGATCTGACCATTTATTAGCGCCGGCGAAGATCCCCCTCATTTCCACCCTGAGTTTGGACGGTTCATGCTTGAGGCCACTCCAGGAAGCCCGTGGGGTATTGGGTTCAAAGATCTGTTGAAGGTGGAATCCAATATGAAGTGGCGGTAGGTTGTTCTTATATTGGTCATGAGCAACAGTACTGATTTTCTCAAGACGAGAGGTTGCCAAGGCGCATATGGCACCTAATGAGTCGCCCATAACTCTTACAACATTCCCTCGGCTGGGCACGAAGGATGACTATATCCAGCCCTATTATCCACCATCAGGCCCGGCTCTTCGCTCACAATTTGTGCCCGATGAGATTGCCAACCCACATATCCGATTCCCAACATTGGCCGCCAACATTCGTTCCCGACGAGGACGCAAGGTTGAATTGAATGTGCCTATCTTCAAGGATCAAAACACTCCCTCGCCCTTTAAAGACCCCACCGTCAACTATGATCTGCATCTTTGGCCGGAAGATGATGATGTCCGTAACGGTGCTGTCAAGGACGATCATGTCTACATGGACGCCATGGCTTTTGGAATGGGTAGCTGTTGCTTACAGATCACCTTCCAGGCAAAGAACATGACTGAAGGCAGGAGGCTGTATGATCAGCTGAGCCCACTTGGTCCTATTCTTTTGGCTCTTACGGCAGCCACGCCAATTTACAAGGGTTTCCTTGTGGACACAGATGTGCGATGGAACCAGATTAGCGGAGCAGTTGATGACAGGACTCCCGAGGAGCTTGGAGAGGCTGTAAGTATCCTGTCGCCCAAAGTTTGACCGGATTCTGAACGTTGTACTAATCTGCTTTCAAATAGCCCCTTAAAAATGATCGGTGGAGGATTCCCAAGTCCCGATATGCTTCTAACTCAACTTATATCTCTGAAGACCCTCGGCTGCGGAAGGAATACCTTGACCCAGATTTGGTCATTGACCACGATATTAAAAAGCGCCTGATGGATGGAGGCATGGATGACTTACTTGCCACGCATTTTGCCCATCTTTTCATTCGTGATCCCTTGGTGATCTTCTCTGAGGATCTTGAGGAACTCGACTTGAGCAAGGGCGATCATTTCGAAAATCTCCAGTCCACAAATTGGCAACACATGCGCTTCAAGCCCCCACCATCCGATAAAGACGACATTGGCTGGCGAGTCGAGTTCCGCTCCATGGAGATCCAAATTACCGACTTTGAGAATGCGGCGTTCAGCATCTTCATCGTTCTAATCACCCGTGCCATCCTGAGCTTTGACCTTAATTTCTACATACCTATTCAGCGCACCACGGAGAACATGGAGACTGCTCATGCTCGCAATGCCGTTCTTGATCATAAGTTCTACTTCCGCAAAGATCCTTTCTCGGCGCGAGCTCCTAAGGTTCCCGCCCAGCAGTCTTCAGACGGCAGCACATTTTCCTCTACGACGTCGTCAGCTATCAACACGCCACCACCATCCCCTCCTCTTGGCCCAGTCGAGGTCGAGTATGAGCTAATGACCATTTCCGACATCATCAATGGATGCACTGATGGTTCGTTCCCTGGTCTCATTCCGCTTGTGGAGTCCTACTTGAACAGCGTCAATGTGGATGTCGAGACGCGTTGCTTCCTTGCAAGCTACCTGGATCTCATTCGCAAACGCGCCGACGGTACTCTTTGGACGGGAGCCCGATGGATCCGCGAGTTTGTTGCCAAGCACCCAAGCTATAAGCAGGACAGCGTTGTGTCCGAGGAAATCACCTACGATCTTATCAAAGCCGTCGAGGAGGTGACTACCAAGGAAGGCCGGAACGGTTCTGTCGGCTGGGAGCTCCTTCGAGGCAAAAAGAATTAGAAATTTCCTTACATCCGCCAATGTAGATAGATAATCCGGGTGTGGGGTTGACTTGCATTCTAGACGATGACTTGAATCTGCACATAATAGCAGCCGGAGGCAGCCCTCTTGGTCCAATTGATTACTATTAGTCCGTTTCAGCCTTTTGTCCCTCATATATTGACTCCACATCTTACCATACTGTGCTGCTGGGAGCCGAGATTGATCTATTCCGTACGACGCAAACTCGGATCCTAGACTCGTAGGGACGAAGGTTATACAGCATGCAATCGACCGAGCCACATTGCAACGTCACAATAACCAAAACGTACAACAATTGCCCCTTTGAGCAACAGAAATAAGCATCGAAACCCCCATACATTACCGGGATGAGATTTACATCTCGATCCACCGCACCAAGATCATCATTCCAATCCCAAATCAATTACCAAGAAATCCGAATCATGTGCTGGGGAGTATCAACCCCAGAGCCCTCGCCCTCCAAAGAAATCGACGCCATATTAGCAGTAATAAATGGATTCCTTTCAGCACTGAACACCAAATCCAGGCTCGACTTTGAAAGGCACTGCGTTCGTGCTGGTGGCATGTCCCTTTCCCCTCCGCCGCCAACATCTACAGCGCTCCGTTTCTGCACAATTGGCTCGTTCATCGAGTACATGGCGACTTTACAGGATGAAGTTGACGAGCGCATCTGGGATCCAGAGGTCAAGGTGCATGAAGGAGGCAATCTCGCGGCTGTTTGGGCGCCTTTCCGGGCGAAGATCAATGGGGCTGTAGATCATGTTGGAGTGGAGCTTTTTGTTTTGCATAAGATTCATGGGGAGTGGAAGATTACTGGTTTGGCGGATTCTTGTATGAAACCTACTGATGAGGAGATGGGGATGCAGTGATTGGGTGTTCCGGGTGCGAAATTATGTCAAGAAGATTTACAAGTGCAGAAGTTAATGGTTGGTTTGACAGAGTAGAATTGACGAATACTGTCTGAAAACAAAAACAATAAGTACAAGAATTGAGTCTCCTGCATGTTCAAATCCGAATCACGAACACAAACACAAGGCAACAAGATCGTTCCGGGTGGGTGCTTCTTCACCGACTTGTGTGTTGATGTACTGTGTGTTGATGTACTGTGTGTTGTTGTACTGTGTGTTGTTGTACTGTGTGTTGATGTACTGTGTGTTGATGTACTGTGTGTTGATATACTGTGTGTTGATGTACTGTGTGTTGATGTACTGTGTGTTGATGTACTGTGTGTTGATGTACTGTGTGTTGATGTACTGTGTGTTGATGTACTGTGTGTTGATGTACTATTGGTTGATGCAGAATATGAATCGTATTGGTGTTGGTGTTTCGAATGCGTGTTGTAGTTGTGGCTCAAGCCCAGTCTGAATTTGTCCTGACACATAAACTGGGTAGATACGTGACGCCTGTTCAGATAGGACTTGCCCAACAAGATGTTGTTGGCCGGTGCTTCTTCACCGCATGGCCCGATGTCGTTGTAGACCTGTGGCCTGTGCCTCCACACCACAATGAAACAAGACGTCATTGACGAGTTCAGAGGTTGTGTCCCGAGATGCAGCGAGTTGAAGCTTCGGGAGGGAAGAGTGGCCTTTCAGCAGACTCAATCGGTGGGAGCAAATTGCGAGAAAGCAAGTTGGGGGCGCATCGTGGAGAAGGATTTGCGCAACCTAGAAAAAAACAGTACAAAATGTTAGTGGGAAGATGAGAACAATGAATGTATAGTACCTTGAAGCTCAAAGAGGAGAGCTGGGAGGGTTTGTCGATCAAGATGTGGGATCAATGTGTCAAGGAGAATTGACGTCATGGGTTGAATTTGAAGATGGTTTGGATGCACGGATGCATGGTGGCAGTTCAAAAATGGAACCTGGAACTTGGAAGTGATAAAGCAAGTTTGGGTTTCAAAAAAAAAAATGAAGCTGCAACTTGGAGAAGATGGAAGCGAGCTCATATCAGAGGAGGGATAAAGTTGGAACTTGTAGGAGATGAAGACAAGTTGGAAGTTGAAAGTTGAAGAAGGAAGTTGAAAGTCAAAACTTAGAAGAGATGGAGGTTAAGGAAGGAAGGAAAAGGAGGGAAGGTGGAAAAGTTGGGGGAATTTATACCTTCGCGTGGAGACTATGGGGTACCCCAGGATCACCCAGTCTCGCCTGAATCGGCCAATCAAACGAAGGGTCACTACAAGATCACGCATCCCAATCTGCCTGGACGAATTTCTTCCTCCATTTTGAACCATCTTCCTTACACATACCTGCTACGCCCACTGTCTGATCTGAACCTTTGCTCAAAGCGTCCACCCTCCGTGTTGTTACTCTTTTTTCCTTGTTTACATAGCTCAATATAGTATCACAATATTAGGCGCGGCACGCCCTTACTAATTGAGCACCACAATAGTTAGCGGTATTGAGAACGAGGTATGTACTGTTGAAACTATGTCACATTATCGAGTATGTATCCAGGTACCTACTTAGCTACACTACTACGTGAACTATCCCAGATCGTGAGGTGTTCCCACGGGCAAGATTCACCTCCTATATCTGCGAAACGTATATGTAGCGCGGCTAGATATGGTCACTCACTTCCTGATCTCTCGTTGAATGGCCCAAATATCTTGTATGTTTGACTCGCTTGTAGCAAGTGTAAACAATCTTAAATAGTGTCTACCGTTACTCATGAACATGCTGGAGCATTAAATTTGCACATTGATATATTGGCAACGTGTGTAGTCGATTTACAGGGCTGCTCGGGTACTCGGGTGCTTCCGCCCTTGTGGGCCCACCGAGCCGCCGCACCGGTAAGACGCAGGCTGCAGAAGTACCAGCACCACAAAAAAGATCTACTCCTACATACCCGTGCGACACTTCCAAGTGAGCGATCGAGCTGGCAAAGGCCATGGCTAAGGAGTAAGGTAGCCTTTGCCGAGCAGTGGTTTGAGAGGCTAACAAGACGTGAATAGAGGCACATCCCTAACCTCGTCGTGCTCGATCTCCATGTCTGGCCCGTCCAAAAGAAATGGGGACATGAGTATTACAGATAATCCGTACAAGTACGCCAATTGCTCTAGCTAGACAATTATCAAGCTGTCCTACTGTGACAAAACGTTTGCGAAGGCCACGTCCAAGACCAGCGGCTGCACAATTCGGCTTCATTCTCGCTGCGACCAGTCTTTGCGCTGCATCCGGCGGTCGGATCTCTGATACAGCATTAATCATCGCCGACTTGCCGAGACCAATTTCAACAAAGCGCAGTCCTGTGAAGGCTACAAGCAACACACTGGATCAGTCACGGCGACAGTCCATTCTCGTGAATCACACCGGGACCTGTATCCTAATCTCGCACTGCGCGAAAGTTTAGCCGCAGAACACCTTCAGAAAAGGTCGCTTCCTACGTCAGAGAATGTGATCTCGCTTGAAAGGAGGTTGGAAGAATTCAAGAGGTCATGCAGATGCAAATTGCAAACGATCGAGAGGTGTCCGTTGCGAACATGCTGTTAAAGAGCGAACGTCAAATTTAAGACGTGCAAGCTGTCTCTGGCGAAACTTATCTCGATTATACCAGGATTGCTTCAAATGGAGGTCTCTGTCACACACTGATTGGCACAATCACCTAGACACACATCAAAAACGATCAGGGGTTGTTTCTTGCGAACGTACCGCTGAAGAGCCCACATCAATTTAAAGGCTTACGAACTGTTTCGGGTGAAAATTAACCCCGACTCTGCTAGGCCCTCTTAATGGGTCTCTGTCCATACGCTGATTGACAGATCTTCAACTACATCTAGCGGCTACAGTGTCGAGCTACGTGGAGGCACACTAGTGGACAAGACCGGTGGTACCATTGATGTGATCATACTGGAGGCTTGGGAGAATGGGGGTCGCAAAGGGCGTCCATCGCATTACTGTCGTCACTGGCCACAAGGCGCAAAAAGTCGACGGGAGAAAGCTCGTCTCATAGATCTTTTGGTACCATCGAGCAGACTACAGTATCCACAGAGATGAAGTCATTTGTCAGGGAGGCTCGGGGCGAACTTGCCAGGTTGAACACCCCAATTTGGGCAAGAAGCTGCTGTCAAGGCACTTCGAATCCCACATCAACAAGAAGAAGGAATTGAAAGTCGATACGGCTATCATTGTTGTCAGAGGGAGCATCGAGGAGTGTCCAACGAGCTCATCATTGGTTCTCTCGGTCTCTGACCGGTCCACCATAAGCACCAGAGGTCTTCCGAGCATGAGAAGCCTATTTTTTCACAAAGAAAAGTATGGATGCAATGTTGCTCTCGATTTCTTTCGGAACTTTGATATCAGAGCCTACTATATGGCAGACTTGCGCAATAGCCAGGCTGCAAATGTTCCACATATTCTCTTTCTTTCTTCCTCTCATTCCTACCACCCGCTTTTCATCCACATACGTCAATGCCAAGGCTATTTCAACCGCTCCTCTTGCTTTCCTTTTCTTCACAAGTGGCTGGTCAGAGCTGTACCCCCTAACATGATTGGATAACATCGGTGATCATAGTCGTTCTTGCCAAACTACAGTTCCTGATGCTCCACAAAGTCCCAATTCTGACTCTTCGGCACGTACTGAATGTCTCAACTGCCACAAGAAAAGCACCTCCGGCGAAACTTCGGGCTACAAGACCCTAGTGCAAAACAAGGCAGGGCCCGGAAACCCTAAAGCCTTCGATATTACTTCTCCGCATTGGCGTTCGCAAATCAGGCTAGCCGACCAACCAAGGTTGAGCACATCCATTCCTCCCCACGTTTACCCCCATATTCTCTCCGCATTTCACATCCTAGCGATTCCGGAACATGCTTCAACTGAAACCTTAGTCGGCATATTCGCCAGATCCCAAGAAAAAATTGTGCCGAACGACATCATTCTTCACTGCGAGCGCTGATCATGGACTGTTTGGGTGTGGGGCCTGGCACCCTTGCCCTTCCCCACAAATTATGCATCCCCATAATTCTCCGAGCATGGGTACATAAATTAAAATGCTGGGGAAGGCCTGTTCTGGGGAAATTCTAAGGTTGTGAGGTTTTTGTACCATCTACGGACATGTTGGCGCTTGCGGTCAGCTTTCTCGTATGGGCGACAGCTCATGCGGCTCCTGCTTCCAAATCAGCACCTACAGTTAAGGTCCTCAACGGAACGTATGTGGGAACACACAGCACGCAATATAACCAGGATTATTTCTTGGGTATGCCCTATGCCCAACAGCCGGTTGGTAATCTACGATTCAGCGTTCCGCAACCATTGAACGAGAGCTGGAAGGGAACGCGCGAGGCAAAGGAATACTCGGACATTTGTGTCGGATATGGGGTTAGTATTCCATTCTTGTCTGGTTGAGATGTTGTCTGACACTGCATGCTAGACGGACTCGATCTGGTATCCCCAGTCCGAAGCTTGTCTCACCATCAATGTGATCCGAAGCTCGTCTGTAACGGAAGACTCTAAGCTCCCTGTTGCAGTTTGGATCCACGGTGGTGGGTTCTATGAGGGATCTGGATCGGATCAACGGTACAACATGTCGAGAATTCTAGAGAACTCGTACAACATCGGTAATTCCCTCCATAACCTTTTCTAAGTTCTAGGCTTATATGTCACACAGGCAAACCTTTCATTGCCGTCACGCTCAACTACAGACTCTCGGCCTGGGGCTGGATAAGTTCAAGCCAGGTCTGGGGCAGCGGGAACACAAACCTCGGATTGCGAGACCAGAGACTAGCCCTACATTGGGTGCAGGAGAATATTGCTGCATTCGGTGGTGATCCTACGAAAGTCACTATCTGGGGCGAGTCTGCGGGAGCCATGTCAGTTGGGTACCATCTCACAGCGTATGGTGGACGAGACGACAAGCTCTTTCGGGCTGCGATTATGGAATCTGGTGGTTCCATTGGAGCCATCCCGTCAAACTACACTGGATTTCAGTCTACCTATGATGAGCTCGTATCCCTAGTGAATTGCACGGGTACGGTCGATACGTTGCAGTGCCTGCGCGAAGTCCCTTTTGCTACTCTCAATGCTGTTCTAAATGGGACTGACGGATCGTCCGATTATAATTTCTGGCCGGTGGTGGATGGCGATTTGCTTCGAAACTGGGGCAGTGTGCAGTTGAATAAGCATGAATTTGTCAAGGTTCCAATCCTGGCTGGGACTAACACAGATGAGGGGACTGCGTTTGGTCCTACGGGCATTAACACTACCCAGCAGTGGTATGATTATCTGACCGGTATGATCATTCTATCCTCCTTTGGTCTCGTGTATATGCAGGCTAACAAATTCCGTCCGTGACTAGATGGAGGCTTCGATTTCCAAACCCCACCAGCCGTTGCCAATGAAATCCTCAAGCTTTATCCTGATAACCCATCGCTAGGGATCCCCGCGTTCCTGGGTGACGAGCGAGTTCCCTCTGAGGGCTGGGAATGGCGGCGGACCAGTGCCTTTGCAGGCGATTTCACCATGCATGCGAACCGACGCCGACAGTGCGAAGCTTGGATGGAGACATCCACACCGGCATACTGCTATCGATTCAACGTACACTCCGCGGACACACCGCTCCTTTTCGGAGCGACTCATTTCGAAGAAGTGGCGTTTGTGTTCAATAACGTCGATGGACTAGGATATCATTACGGGAAACCGTTCGCCGGGGTTCCACAGTCGTACTACGATCTTAGTTTAATGATGACGAGTATGTGGGCCTCGTTCATCCACGATCTCGACCCGAATCCAGGGACCGTCAACGCCTCTGTTCATTGGGATGCGTATGGGCCGGATAGCCCGGTGGACCTCTTCCTCAATGCAAATACGACTAGTCATATGGAGGCTGATACATGGCGCAAGGAAGCGATTGATTATCTCAATTCGGTGGCTGAGGCTTTCTGGCGATAGACGGGAGATCAATGCGGGATAGTCCGGCCCCGTCTGTACCTAAGTTTTTTGGGGTAATCTTACGATAGTGGAATTGATTATGTCGGTGTATGAATCTAGATCGCATCCGCGTCTGCCGGTCACAAATAGATGAGGTCATATGTTCCGATTCCACCACCACGCGAGCGCAACGTGGGAATCTAACACAGAACCGTGGGGTAAGCCGATTCGGATCCGACGGGCCCGAGAGAAGGCCATGGTCGGGGCGTGGCGTGAAAGTTTTAATCTATAAAGCACTAGAAGCAGTCTAGATAGTTGTAAATGTTCTAGATATATTAACTACGATATTAAAACCTACTTAGCTGGGGGACTAAGCTAAAAAGTGCCTAAGGACCGATTCTAGTTCCAAATGGGAATAAAATACCGACACCTCGTCACTAGCGGCCCTTAATTATCACTAATTAGGTAGGAGTTCCAAAATCACCTAGTGCCTTTCACCTAGTGCTTTTAGTGTACCAGATTACACCAGTTGTGACGCTTAGTCGCAGGACTATTTGCCGACTTGGGCGTGCAGAAACCGCAGATCGGCCGATGCCGATCGAGATCTCGCGTGGGGTTCGCGCACAACCTTCTCTCCTGTTCCACGGAACGCGACGGATCAATCAACAATGTCTTGTGCCGTGACTCCATCCACCATTGAATTTTTTTAACCTAATAGGTCCCTACGATTTGGGTGGAACTTAGTAGGTCCGAAGTGCTTGGATAGCCATGATTCGACGGGTCTGACTTCCAGTGTCTCGAGCGCTTATCGAGTGGAGACAAAATCTATTTGTGTGGTTACAGTTGGTGCATTCAACTAAGACCAAAAGTAACGCTACTGTCACCAGTTCTTGATAAAGTTAGCTCCTGATAGGTACGGCATTTTCTACCGAGGGAGCTAGCTGCACTAGGGGTCGAATCTTAAGTAATTTCAAATCCGATGGAACCTCGTCTGCAGCTACTACTAGATTCGAAGAAGTCTCACTAGCAGAAATCGATCACGATGGCGCTAGTGACGTGGCCTGAAGCCCACATACACTACAGGCACACGGACGAGGGTGGACAACAATAGGCGGAAACAACAAAAATTAAAATAAAAAAGCCAGTAAAAAATAAAACTAAATAAAATGCACTTACCATACAATCCACACCGCTATGCAACTGCCTCCCGCGTGGTCGGCCAAACTCGATCTAAGATCCCACGTCAGCTAGCGGAGCCCTTGATGGAGTAAAGATCAACTAGACTCATGCAGCGTGAAGATCAGATTTCGGTATCAATAAGACGCGGCTGAGGATGAAAGAAAGGAAAAAGCAAAAGAAAAGCCTTGCAGATACATGTCACTTGGAGGTCTGTTTGGGGATAGAATTCGGATGATCGGTCACGATGCATGATTTTCATGCATGCCATGGTTACTCGAAGGCGCTCGATTTCGGAGCCTTTTACACCGCATAAGCATGAATCGTATCTTGCATATGGGGTTCGGGTAGATGTGGATTTTCTACCTCATCCACGTCTCTGTAAAGAGTAAACGCGTACCGGTACGTAACAACAACCCATACCAGGAAACATATCAGTCCCGCATGCGTCAAAAGCAATCAAAACAAATAGAAATGTAGACTAGGCACCCAGGCAACCTAATTCCACATTAGTGCGTGTATAGCACAGTCCCTGACAATGGAAAACCAAAAATTCAAATCAATAGTCTGACCCACTAGTCCGGGACCTTCGATTTCATCTCCACCTATTGCGCCACTTGTCCCAGGCCACCAGATAGACTTTGGCCCGGTTTTGATTCCCACGGTCCTTCAGCCCGTCAGCCCACTTCGCGGGAACCATCATGTCTCGGGGAATCAGCTTGCAACATAAGCGAATTGACTGGGTGGTTCCTCGGGCCTTCCCAAGGCCATCCCCCATCCACCCTTTGTACCTCAATAGTGGCACACAGACACAAATGCCTCCACACGATCTGTGGATGCTGTGCACGGTGTTCCCGAGGAGATTACTCCGGACACGGAGTATTTTTCCCAACTATGGAGTACTAAACTATAGCAATGGACATCCCGGTAGATGACCGCATCCACGTAGCCGCGGTCTCCTGTGCGGGTAGATCCGGTGGAGATCTGGTCACGAGCCCAGCGTCTAATAGTCGATAGTCGTTCCACTAGAACCGGCCAAGAAGCAGAATTTGGAATGACAATTAAGATAAAAGGTTGAAATCCTGCAGTGACGCAAAGAAGGTTAAACGCACATTGGAGCCACAAATACCAAAAAGCTTCAGATCCACCCTTCCAACCGCATCACCCTTAGTGCGAGGCCCGAGAGCTTAGCCAAATGTTGATCTACCGTTTCTAGCCCTTGTAATCTCTTTTCCGTGTTATCTTAGCAGAGTTCAATTCAAGAAAGCTCCATGTTTACGAAGTAGGGGAAATGAGATCATATCAAAGGAAATGAGATCATGGATACAGATATTGATTTCCCATTTGTAAGTTATTCAGGGATACAATACAGGTACGTGGGTCAACCAACAGGGGTAATCCCAGCATCTGACGTACGATCTATGGCACCAATTCCTCTCTAGTTCAGATAGGGTCTTGGGCACCGATCTGAGGCTTGCTGCACGCACGGCACAGACCCATGGGTGGCCTGATCTGCAAGAGCCAATAAGCCCCTTTGTCTACGTATGCAGTCTTTACTCGGCAGCAAATAAGCATGCTAAAAATTAGCTACAGTCACTACAGTAGGAATGCTAAAACTTAGCTGCAGCAGTCACTGGCCATACTAAAATTAAAATAAACGGTGCGGAGATGGACGGAGATGTCGGAGTACCAGCTAGTACAGAGTGGTCTATGGCGAAAGAAGTTATAATACACGAGGCTACTTTCTATTTTGTTGATGCGCCCCGTTTTCGTTGCCACGGCCCACGTTCTTAGTGTCTTCCACGGAGTCGCCGTGAAGAAACTAGTGATTTGACTCACCTCTTTGTTTTTGGATAGTTTTTATTCTTACTTTTTGTTCGTTTGGCTTTTATGAATTTTATCCTTTTATCCTCCTTACAAATCTAAACCTAAATCTTATGATTCTTGAAAACGTGTTTCGGCCGGGATCGGAATGAAGGGGATCTCGGCATTAGAATTGGATTTCACTGCCCCACGGAGTATTCTTCCCCTTTGAGCCAATAATCGACGGTAAACACGGGGACGGACCGGACGGATATCGAATCGAATCGAAATCGGAATCGAAATCGAAATCGTATCGGAATCGTAAATATTGCATGTACGTAGAATGGGTCCACTTGGCTCAAGTCAATGAACATGGGTATCATTTATTTCTTTGTTTGAAATAGCTACCTAATCGTAAGTGTTTCGGGGTTTGGACGGATAACAAGGTTCGTTTCATCCATGGATCTGAGCTGAGTGCTTGCCCATCTGGTATTTTTGAAATCCAAATACTAGTATTTTTACAGTAGATAGATCTCCACAGGGATATGCAGTAAGTCCCTTGTGGTCGCCGGTACAGTCCCAAGGTTCGACATTAAACTAATGATTTGGCTTCAAGGTAGATCGATCATTTATGTTTATTTCGGCGGCTATCCAGCTTGTCTGTTACCCGTGTTTCTACTAGTCACAAACAAACACGTACAGCGAATGTAAAATTGAGTAATTTGGAGTAATGCCAATGACAGCAGATCCCGAGCCCCATCGACCGTGTAATAGATGTTAAAATTGGAGTAATGCTACTGACAGCAAATCCCGGGCCCCATCGTCGTTGTGATTTCAAATACTTCATGGATCTCGCATCTCGATCAATGTGGCCAACACATCCCTGCTAGCGCGCCTTGGCCCGAACGCTTGGAACTCACCGTTCTTTCAATTTTCAGTTATGACTCAATCGATCTATGATGCCTAAACTAGTGTCTTAATGAGAAAATCATTCTTTGTACTGTAATGTCTGTATTCTATGATCGACCAGGAACTATTGGCCAAGTAAAGTCTTTGTCATTGTATACTGTACTTACTGTATGCATGCATACAAACTCCGATCGGACCTTGCCATCGCAGATCGCCCGTCATTAAAAGGATCTTGTACCCCCTTGTTTCAACCCTCAATCGGTCGATGTGCAGGAGGATCCACACATGAACTAACCTGTCATCCTAAAAGCGCCCCCGATGACAAATCTTGACACCGCCGCGGAGAAGATGATTCGTGACGGGATCTTGGCTATTATCTCCGGTGGGGTTGGATCCGGACCTCCGCTAGGAGTCCATGCGAGATTCAAAGATTTGAGATACTCTTAGTTTTGGGTTTGAGATTTGATATGACATTCGAGTGTCGGTGTGCCAGACACGCGGGTTTGTTTTGATCTACAAGACTATATGCAATGTGGAAGGAATGCCCCGCTGCTGATGTTCTCGCTCTCGCTCTTGTGTCGGCTGATCTAGTCGCGCGTCTGTTGATCCGTTGAGCTTCAATTGTTACGTTACTTATTATCATGTAGCTGTACAATGGTTTTATGCAACCGGTTTCCGCGATGGGTTTTTTTTTTAATTGTACTTTTTTCATTCTATACGAAAATATACGACATCGATGCAGTCTCGGGTTTGATCTCGGGGTTCGGTGATCGTTCAATCCTAAATCCCAGCGCAGCGGTAACCGCCCCCTCTATAGTTCTTGCTTTGAACCATAGCCAAGAATTCGCAAAGCAGAGTAACTATGGAATGTGGCTTTGAGATGCAGAAAAAAATTCAAGAGGCAAAAAATGCCATCATTGTTCGCTTGGCGACCTAGAATAGTAGGTCTCTCGCGAACGTAGATGAGACTGGACCCTGACGACCTAATCTGTGGTTCAACCAAACAATCTCTCTCGGCCGCTGACTATGACAGCTTACTTCACCGGGGCCGGCCGAAGCTCTACTTTGTGGCGAACATACTAGAACTATACGACACCTATACGTAGTATACGTAGCAAAGGCAAATACTTTTTTTTAAAAAAAAATCCGAACAAAGGTAAAAAAAGTACAAGAAAAGGAAAGAACGGAAATGTCATGTCATGTAGATCAAATTGCCACCCGCAACAGAAGATGAAATCAAATCATATAGTCACTAGTCCGCATAAGAAATAAAAGGCTGAAGATGCTAGAACCAAGATCGTACACACATCAGGGACATACTCAGACAGCAGCAGAGGCACAAATGCAGGGTATAACCAAAACATAAACAAGAACAGTCTTGCATCCAAAGAGGGTAATCTATGCTTTGAAGGGCTTTCCAACGCTGCGAGGGTATTATATAAGACCGATTAGGAAGGTCCACATCAGGGGGACAGAGTGGGAGACTGATGTCAATGGGGAAAGCAAGTCTCAAAGATCCCCGAGAAAGAAAAGATGAACCAGGATATGAACCAGGAAAATGATCAGAAAACATGTGAAAGCAGTAAAAATTGAAAATCCAGGGAATAATAAGAAAAAAATGGCCGGAACTCCTTTTTGCCCCCATTTCTATTTCCCGCCTTTTCCAACGCCACAGAATTAAAAAAAAAGAAGCTTAATGACTGGTTGGTGAGGCAGAGTCAAGGACTGACTTGGGCTTCAGGTTTGATCCCAGAGTCGCCGCCTTGTTGGCGCCCATCTTGCGAGTCAGCTTGGCATAGTGCAGGCCGCACGCGTTACACAGCGTTCGGGCACCATCTGGACCCCGACGCCATTCTGGTGTTTCGGCTCGGTTACAGCTGTGGCAACGACCAGGAGGGGCCGCTTTCTGTCAAAATAAAAGAACATGATTAGCCACCCAGCTCGTGACAAGTGAGAAGTGGAGCATCAGAGCACGAATGAGACCGCCCTGACAGAGGATAATTGGGTCATGTGCAAGGAACTAGGGGAAAAATCAGAACTTACTCCACGTCGTTTCTTCGAGTCGGCTCCAGCGAATCCACCCACGCCCTTGAAGTCTTCTTGGTACATGGTCCCAGCCATGTGTTCGTCCTCGGGCTTATACGCCTTGCGCTGGGCCATCTCCGCTAGTGCCTGTTCCTGGTTCACAACGGCTGTTCGTATCCGAATCAAGGCATCTTGGTTCCGACGCTGCATGTGGAGAATGTCCTCCACTTCGTTCAATGACGGTAGCGAGCCCATGACTGGTCCAGACCGCTGTGTTTGGTGAGCTCGTGCTGCGTAGTGACGTGAAAACTCCAATGTTCGCGTGCTCATTTCGACGATCTAATCGAAAACGGCAACTCGTTAGCCTTCCAACTCTGGTACCAAATCTTGCCGGGTGGATCGACAAGTTGACAATCTCCTGTCACCCCACCGAGGAGGAAAAAATAGAAACAGTAAAATGAAAACCCAGAAAATCCATACCTCGTTCAGAGACGTTTCCACGTCGAATACGTCTAGATGTCGTTTCACCGAGTCACTATGGGGTTGAGGCATTGGTCGGCCCACAAATCCACCTTTGACCTCTTCCACACGGGGCGCACTCATGTAGCGATTGTCGTAGGACGCAGGAGGGTATGACGGGCCACTCTGCGGGAAAGAATAGTTGGGAGGGAAATGACCGTAGCCATTGGGAGAAGCCACGCTGCCTGCGGATGGCGGCGCGCTGTAGTCGTAGGCGGAATTTTGAGACCCAGAAACTGAGGTGATACCTGTTTTAGCACTTTGAGTGGGTGATTTGCCCGTGCTAATGGAATGTAGCGACGCGTTTCGGGACTCTTGTGTGTTGATGGAGCCAAGGCTATTCCTCGACGCCTCAGGCGGAATCTGGTGAGGGTAACCCGGTTCCCGCATCAATGTTCCGGAAGCTGGGCCATTGGAGAATGGGTTAGGAGGGCCGGGCGGGCCCTCCGCGCCTGAACGGCCGATGAGATGTGAGGGTGGTGCTGCATGACCCGGTTGTGGAGGGGGCGCGGAGGTTGGTGCCGGGTATGGGAGGTGATTGTCCTTGCCCAGAGCTTCGTGAATGGAAGGCAGCGACTGTCGAGATCCGGCCTTGTCCTTCTCATCTTCAATCACTCGGCGCGACTCTGGTGGTGAGATGTAGCCCGGTTGCGAAGGCGCATTGGGGTTCGACGGCGCGTAGGAGTAGGGTAGTTGTTGTCCGGCGTACATGTTGTGAGGACTGTGGAGAGGGGTGGGAGAAGCGACGCTTGGGTGTGTATAGCCCGAATCGTCCTTTCCTAGGAAACCGATGGCAGGCAAAGGGTTGCTGTGTCGCGTAAAAAAGCCAGTCAGCATTGAGTTTCAGACCGATCCGATCAGACGAGAAGCCAAACCAACCTGTGCCTAGGTGCGGCTTCTAAAGACCCCATCACGATCTGTGGTGGGGTGAAGGAAGGGGAGGAAGTAGAAAAGGATCACGCGTGGATTCCTGACCTCATCAACGGGGGTGTTATGACGGATTGCAGCGCAGACGATTGACTTTGGCGTTCAAACGATTCGGCTTGAAGTAGAAGTCGAGGGCAGAGGGGTCAATAAGTACGGCGCGATACGGCCGAAAGGTGATGTCGTTCGGACGGGTCGAAGGGTTCAGGAACCACCAGTTCGTCTAAGCGATTTGGAACCGGCAAGATCGGAGTATGGAACCAAGATGAAGGTGAGTGGCGTAGGGTGCGAGTTAAGTCCGATGCGATCGGGAAGTATGGGCAGTATTTTGGTTGTCTTATCTGGTTCCCGAGGAGGGTAGCATCACCCAAGGAAAGTCGCGTTTAATCGTAATCGGAAAATGCCAGGGTTTAAAATAAGAAAAAAGGGTAAAAGAAAAAAAACGACCGTCGAAAGATCGATCGTGGAGGGGGAGAGTTGTATTATAATGCAAGGGATAGGTGATGGGTCGAATTGCGTCGCGTGGGAAGCAAAAAAAGAAGGAGGAAATCGGGGGGGAATGTTAATCCAAGTATGAGCACGAGGTGGAATGGGAGGGATAAAAGTAAGATTTCGATCCAGCGATCGATATAAGAGTTTAAGAGTTAAAAGAACTAGGTGGGTAATATCAGTATCCTAATGATCGAGGCTACTATAAGTTTAAAATGAATTTATTTTTCTCAAATACGGAGAAAAACCCATTCAGGAAAAGGAAAAAAGGCGTTTTTTCATCGGAGGAATCAGAGTGGATCGAGATGGGGATCGGTATATACAGATTTTACAGATTAAATTTAAATAAAATCATAAATACTCAAACTAAAATACTAAATCATAAATTGAAATAAATGCAAAAAAATAAAATAAATTACGGATCGGTTATGACCTGTATAGATTACGGTAAGAACTGCGGATCTTCGCATGTGGGGATCATACCTATCACTGCTGCAGTGGAGTCAAATCCCAGGGGAAAGAGGGGAGACCTAATTATTAGCCTATATTCTGTTAATTCTCCCGAATAGGATCTTATCCAGAATACAGAAAAAGATAATAAAAAAGCAGACAAAGCAGAAAAAGCAAATCTGCCTCCCTAAGACCCATAGTTACCCAAGGCCTCCCTATTTAATTCTTGGGAAACCAAATAAATACCCTAAGAAACGAAATCCCAGCAAGCACCTCCTGCAGCTCACAGTACGACATGACTCAGGAACACATGGGTTCGGGTACAACCTCCGAGTCCAATCTAGATCACCCCGGGCTCGGCGCGTGTTATGGCGGTTTAATTGCGATGATGCTATCTGCCTTTGCTCAACAACTTCCACCTATCAAGGTGGACTCTCAAAAAAAAACAATGGCGCCTAGTTGTCTCGGACCATTCCCAGAGGGGAGGAGAATATATTAGGACTACGAAAGTTTATTGTTTTTATAGCTCACGACTTATATACCTGGTCTCCCCTTCCCCTATATTCTTTGTACAAGGTAACGTGTCTCACATGAGGGATCTCCGACGAAGCAGACTTTTGACTCGTCAGCCTCGGATATGCATCATAGGGGGGGGGGGGGGGGTGTTCAGACCCCGGGCTTATTAATGGAAGATCATCAGGATATGATGTCAGTTCTCCAATACGATCAAAAAATGGACTTGAGAGGGAAAAACAAAACTTGGGAAACAACGCATGCAGGGTGGGTAACTGGCAATTGCCTGTGTGCCTTTGGATCTGATGGGGTGGAGCAACAGCCACCGTCACACCCTCATAATCTGATCTGAGGGAAAAAAAGCAACGTCTAACGCTCCCTTGCTCGATCTCGGGCACTGCCGCCCCGTATGGATCTAAATGGATCTCTACATACTCCGACGTCACTCTATTCTCAAATCACATTTTGTGTCCAATAGGATGACTGGGATAGTTATTATGTTTTTCCTACGGCAAAAATCAAAGGAAAAAAACCGGTTAGCCACATGGTTACTATTGCCCTCCCCCCTCCTTCTCTATATGAATCATCTAAAGTCTCGGCGCTGCTTTCCCGCTTCAGCACTGACTCCGTTAAGTCACCCACACACGTTGTGCCTAAGCTTCGGGATCGAGATCGGACCACTCGGGACGTTATTGGTGAGATCGTTCCATCACTGTGAGACCCTACATCAATCGAAAAAAAAAAAAAACAAACTGTACTGGATAGTTCACCTGGACTATGTTGGGAATTCCCCATGACGTGAGGGTTCGAACTGCGCGATGGAATAAATACCCATGACGCCGGTTGCCTTTCCCGGCCGCGTGCACCATGCGCGTTAAAGACGGAGGAATTGGAAACCTAAGATTACGTCTGTTCAAAGCTTATCGAGGATTGTTTAAACAGGGGTTGAATCCGGGAAGGTACTATTTACTCCGTACGAGGTACTCAGTACCTGACCACCGGGTACTTTTCCCAAGTTTTACAGGAACAGGATTTGCTGGAATTGCCTATGTAATTGTTGCCCCGTTCAAAACCTTACGATGCTTTGGCCCCTGGAGGACCCGCTCTGACCGTTGTCATGTCATACCCGTTTATCATTTCTCCGACCCAAACATCCTAAGCTATGGTCCAAAAGATCCTAGTCAAAATCAGAAGACAGCCAATCCTTGATTCCTTGGTTCCAAGTCCACGGTACCTTCCCAGCCTTGTACGGCAGGCTTCTCATCTGCTGGCGCACAGACAGTGGACCCATAACGGGTTGCTGGGCTCAACGGTCGGCGCCTGGGGCACAGGGCCTAAACGTCCACTGAGCGTCCTCCAAAGTGGCCCAGCACGAAAGGTAATCGTAGCGAGATCTTCGGAACCTCATATGCACTCTGTGGATCTGATTTGCGACCAAGGGCCTTTGGTCACGGTTCGCTTTTTCCCCCTTACTGGGCCTAGCTCACATCCAGTGCAGGAACTTTGCCCACAGACCACTGAGAATATAGGAAGTGAGATGCATCCTGCAATCGCCTGAAGAACCAAATGCAACCTCATGCAGTTTGCGGGGACTGCAGATAAGGAACCGATCTGGTGCTCCGAAGATCACAACGCATACATACTGCGTCGGGGTCACACTTCAATCTCCTCGGCAGACAAAGGATTGTTAACGGGTCCGAGATCGATGCGAGGAATCGATCTACACAGTAGTCGCTGCATCATGCAGCCGACCACACCACCCGGATCGCACCATTTCAGCCATGCTATGTGCTCCATCCACCTTGAGATTTAGTGTCATGCACGGTAGGTCACCTCGCCTACGTTCCCAAACTTTGATGCACCCCAAGACCATTCGGCTGGTGGTCCCCACTGCGCACAAATCGATGCTTCTCCGAGCTCCGAGCCTTGCCCTTGGTACTCTGTACAGCTGGATGGAACTGGGCCTGAGACTGAGATTGTTTCACTTGGGACCAGCATGGACCAGAGAAGAATGGAAAGCAAGGCAAAAAGAGTTGTTTGTATACCCTGGTGCATAGTGTACGCTGTTATTCGGGAGAGACGTGGCCATGGCTGACCAGGTCCCGAATTTCCCCGCTACTAGAATGACGCTGCCGTTCCATTAGGGCGTTTCGATCTGAACCGATGAAATCGTGACCGGTGTCCCGGTCGCACGCAGAGTTGTACGGAATCAGATATGAGCTGCCGCGATTGGACGCATGGGGGTCGACGAAAGGTAAATAAAAAATTTCATGAAATAAGAGCCGCTCTTTTCCAATCTTTTCCATCTGAGATCATGGGTAGTTGCCTCCTTCTGGCAACCATGCATCCCAAACTAAAATTTGTGCATGTCCAGTGCTCAGCCTGATACTCCAACCCACTCTAGCCATGAGGATTATTTCCTTGGCAGGATTACACACTAAGTGTTAGTACATACGCAGTGTAGCATTCCCCCACTGCCAACACATCCAAAGCGGAACCTGTTATATGGAGCCATCAGAGGATTTACGTCCCCATCTTGCTGGTCATTTGAATAGTCTCATGTACTACCCGCAGGAAAGACCCCCTGTGGAGACCACTGAGTTATGTGTGAAGGTGTGAACATGAGTCCACCGAGCAGCACCAAATTTTCCAAGAACACAAAGCTACGATCCACATAGGAGCATTCCTCCAAACGAGTACCCTACACTCCATTGAACCTGTCAGAAAATTGAGATGAAGAATGAATCATACCTATTGTCCCGAATAGGATTCAAACTTGATTCAACGGCATATTTTCTCTGCCTTGGGTAATTTTCACGAAAGTAAAGTGGATGTCAAAATGATCGACGATGGAGAGACCGTTAGGGACCGTAAAACGGTCCCGAAGTCTCCGCCGGATGACTGACCCTGACAAAGAATTCTTCACTTTACCCAGCCACTCATTTTCACGCAGCTTCCTGTGGGACCTATGCGATCGCTCACAGGACGATCAGATAATCCTAACCACAAAAGAACTGACCGGCAACACCTTTACTAAAGAAGGCAAGACCCAAGATCCGATCCCAATTTTAGTTTTCCTATTATTGGTGTCGGGATTTGTTTCGTTTTTCCGCGGTTTTCACCACGTCTCTCTTTGCTGGCTAGCCTATTTAGCTGGCTAGTCTACGTTACGGTATTCTTGAGGCCCATTTTCCTTAGCTTTTTTGGCTCATTGCCTGATCCGGTAAGAAACGCGCGGAAATCCTCCGACTGATGATCACCGTGGAATGCCCCATTCCAACCTGCCAGACGTCGTAATAGGTGGACTGAACTACCGTTGAATTCTAGATTCTGCACGCACGTACACGGAAAAGGGGTGCTGACGAACCTTGACGGAGGTTGATCTTGACTGGAACAGCTCCGTAAGGCGATGCTATGACTCGTGCGGCATCAAATAAATAACATCATTCCTATTGTAATATTACTTTGCAGTTCCAATCAGATTTTCGCTAGAGTTCCACTGCGCCGTTCGGCTGGATCGACTATTATCCTAAGCTGCCTTTCAGCCGCGCAGGATTTTAGTCCAACCGTTTAGCAATGCAGATCGTCAATTACATCACGTTACACGATTGATATATCCTGCATGTGCCTGGTCTAGGAACTAAGCTACGGGCGAAAAAGAAATTAATTTCCTTTCTGGTTAGGCTAGCTTTGATTTTTAGTTTTCAATAGGGTGAGGAAGGGAAAAAAGAAAAACAAAAACAAAAACAAAAACATGGGACCCCACTTGCTTACCCAGAACGACAGCACGGTTCACGCCCCTACTCAGTTAAACCTCCGTGTGAGGACCGTTCCGTGACGCCACAAATGTCAGGGATCTGAATTCTCCCCCTTCACCCACCTTCCCTGGTAACGGAGACAAAAAAAAAATTAACATAGCGAATTAATTGCCGCACGCGCCCCAAATGTCCTGTGGCGTGGATTAAAGGGGTAAGGGGGAGGCGGGCTTAAACTCTCCGAGACGTGGGGACTCGCCCGGTAATCTGTCCGATCTGTGGACTCAACTGACAGGTGAGTAAGGTCTTTGCTGATAGAAACTAGGATGAGTTTGGAAGCTATGTATGTACATCCTGTCCGCTAAAATCTGTATCTTTGTTTATGGTTCCTCTGGAATCCATTTAGTCTTAAAATCCAGTCTTCAATGCATGCTATTATCTCCCCGCCTGTCAGCTAGACGAACTAGACTATGATATATAGAACATGCAGTGAACTAATTGCACGCCAGAGCGAGGGGGGGGAGAGCAGGCGGCAGTATCTACAGGCCACAGTGCGCCCCGCTAGCATCAGTGATGCAACACTATAAGGTAAACTGGAAACCTTGGTCCCGATCAGGGTTGTTATGGGGAACTACTCATCGGGGCCAATGAGATATTCGTGTGTCAGATCTTGACATCGTGACGGGGTCGATTGATTTGAATCTTTTCGGTCATGTACGTACTAGCTCGGTCGGGTGGAAACTATTGCCAACGGTTCGGCTTTAGCTACATGCCCAGGTGCTAGCAATATATTTTTAATATAGTTGCCCTATCGGCAGGAACTATTGTCCAGATAACCGATATCCGTTTGCACGTGAAAGCTCGACTGACTGGGGTCCATATTAATCTACAAAATATCAAGTCAGTGAAAGCAGTGGCCATGGTTCTACAGTGGCAGTTAGATTTACAGTTTGCCAGGGTCCTTGTCCGCAGTGACTCGACTTTGACTTTTCTGAAGGGGGGAAGAGCCACCTGCGCTAATTGTGATTCAGCGGACATCTTCTGCACGTTCCAACCTGAAGTCCTAGCACACACGGCACACGAAAGTTTCTCCTCGATGAGATTAAGATTAATAATCTGCTGAGATATCGGGGCATCCCCAACAGAGACGCATCCCGTTGAATATCGCGAGTCATGTGTACGTACTACCGATAGAAGACTGGAAATAACCTAAGGTGCTAGGGGGAGACGAAGGGGCCACGCAAAATTAAACGGGCCATGATACCAAGCCGGACCGTTCCAAGACCCACCCGATAGACCGCCTCGATCGGCGTGGAGAGAGAAGAGAAGATGGTGAGAACCTTTTCATTACGGACTAGTGGTTTTCCCGGTCATACCGGATAAGGATGGTGGATACAACTGTTAAATTAGTTCGATACGAAGATACGCGCCTGTAGTCGATCCCTATGATGTGGGCAAGGCGCGTCTCGCTGCCGAGATTCCCAGACTTTGAAAATGCGCCCCATTTAGGCTTGGTGTTTTTAATTATGGGGGGTTTTTTTCTCTTAGTTAATTTCTTTCATAGCTGCTCCACGCCAATCTTGATGATGGATCCCAAAGGAGGGAGACTCCGTTTTATTGATCCACTTGAAGCTGCAGACTGGTAGGCCGTTCTTCTGCAAATCCCGGACTACCGGAGAATTCCCACTGTGCTCCGCAAGTAAACAAAGACGTTGAGCTCCGGAAAATCATCTCTAGGGGGTTTCCCGCTGATATCTTTGAACTTAATTCTCAGTAGTCTGGATGCAATACGTTTTTGGCCCCTGGAAATTGCCATACTGACAGGTCTACAGGTACGCCGATCTTGCTGTTAGAGCTTAACGAAGTTCTTCATTTCATTTACTTTCTCACGCTAAAGCTAGTTCTGCAGTACCAGATCGATACGAGGCGGAGATAAGAACCAGAGACCCGAGACGAGATTAATAGCCACGAGGTGAGCAGAAATCTTCTGAGATCCGCCTCAGTGGATACATTGTGGATGCGACTATTGCTCCAGGTTTGCCATGTGCCGTCCTTCCAGAATATCATACAGGGAAGAGTGAAAACAAAACAGCCTACTCCATACGTTAATCTGTGTTCGTAATGACTATTGATTTTTTTTCCCGGTTCGGTACCGAACCCACGATGGCATTTCGCAATCGCTACTAGTGCCCGTTTGGCTCGAGATATCCCGTGTCTGCGATGGGGTCGGTGGGTTCTGCATTGCGGTGGCGATGAGAGCGATCATTCTCTACAGCGCGTCATCTCAGGTCCCAACTTTAGTTCTAGCTTCCATGATTCAAGTTTTGACCGCTGGTCTGACCTGTCCCCTAGTGGGAAGAAAAGATACTAGTAAGAAAAAAAAATAAAAATAAAATTACAGTAAAAAATAAAAAATAAAACGGCGGTCACAACGAATGAGGGAGCTCCTTTGATTCCAGAATCAAGCTAACGAACAAATCAAATAAGGAGAAAAGCACCTGTGGCGACAGGTGATCATCCTCGCACGAGCCCTGCAACGGCGTCTTTTTAGTCTCGCGGGGATTGAATTCGCGCTCCGGAAGGAATCCAAATCCAGGGGAAGGCATTGCATTCCCTGTATCAATTGACGCTAGATGTATCTATCTGCAGGATGCTAGTTCTGTCGATAGGTGGCATGGTCCCGACATCTGTTTCAGGGATCGTTGCTTTATGCTTTTTTGGCTGATTTCGGCCGAGTCGTGGCAGAGATAATGCCGGTTTCGACTTCAAACCCCATCTAAGGCTTATGCACCGGAACTTTTCCGTTGCGCTTGGGTGGGTTTCTCAGGCTTGTCATCGCCCGTCATATCCGCGGCTTCTGCATCCGTCCGGCATGGTGCATCGAGATCAGCGGATGAGGTGTTTGTTCGATCGGCGCTGCTCGACATGACAGGGGGATCTGCTCTGGCAGAAGTACGAGTATGGAGTACTAACTAACCAGTTCGGTTATCGGGGGACACTTCCCTTGGAAAACCGGAGGCTGGGGGCTTCGCATTATATTGTCATCAGGAGCTGTCCGAATGGAGGTTGTATGCCGATGTTCGAGGCTTGAAACAATCTACGCATGGCAATTGAATGCGAAGTGCCAAAATGAGTGTATTGCATGCCGAACCCTCTCTCAAAGAGTGTGATGCATGTCAAATTCTATCTCAAATTGCATCCCTTTGATTCTTACCGAGTGCATGGCTTGCGTGAACAGGGATGTATTTCAAATCCATGTTCTTGGCTTCGCCTGTAGACTTTTGGGGGCTGTATGAAGAGTTGAACAGTTGCATTGTCTTGGGCTGTGTCAACTGTATCAAATGCTCTAACTGTGTAGACGATATATCAGACTGGGTCTGGTTAAAATAGCATATGCAGGAGTTGGCAGTCTAGACCGCCCGCGAAATGAGGAGAAAATTGAGTTTTTGTGACAGCTGGAGCTAATCCACAACCAGTCACTCTGAGGAACAAGGATTTGGAATCCCCCAACTCTCATTCCAAATATTCCAAATAACTGCAACTTTGAGAACTCAGTACAGTTACAGGTACTGCCATGAACTGTACACCCGCTGTACACCCTCTGTACAAAGGGCTCTGTACAAATTTCCGTCGCCTAAACCTGGTGGCAAGAACGATCCAATGACCAATAACCATTAGAAAACTGTATCCACTCGGCTTGCCCTCCCCCATCCAAGAACCCAGGGATACGGTTTGACTCCACAAGAACCTCCAGGGAAACGAAAACGAAGATCTAGAAACTAATTGAGGGAAAAAAACGCCAAAAACGGGAGAGAAAAGGAACAGGTTCGGTCTCGGACCTCTGAAAATATGGGGTCGTTCCCCTTAGAAGCTTTCATTTCTCGTCTAATCCACCCAGATCATCTTCTGCAACAGGAAGGAGTCATCAAGCTAGTGTCTATTCGAGTGTCCATTGGCGAAATGAGATAGATCCGTGCGATCGAAGACAGCAACAGCCGAAGGATCGGCAATCTTCAATCAAATCAACCATCCGCGACTATCGACCGTAGACACATGGGCTGGGCCCCGCAGATCCACGGGCCCTCGGAACGTCAAACCACCATGGCAGGACAACGGCTGTGTTCACTCCCGGGTACCGTTTTTTCTCCACCTAACAAGGGGCCAGGGGGACAAGGGGGGGATTGCGGGCTCCACTGCTAACCATGCGGAAAACCACACTTTCCGACTCCCAATTTTGGTCCTGATCCCCGATACCTGACCCCGAGGCTTTGACCGTCGTTCTTTTTCTCCATTTCTAGAAAGTGGGACCTCATTTTGGAGGTGGGTGGATAAATCCATCTAGGAGTTTGGACGACAAGAATGGGAGGGAACGCCGACTGACCGGTTTCTCGTATGCTTCCATGGTTATGGCCCGGGAGACTAAGACGGCTGTTATTCTTAGTGCCAAAACAAGGTGCGGAAGGGAAAACAAAAAGTACCAATCCTTCACAATGGGGCACTGATGCTAGTGCGACCCTCGGGGTTGGCTTGCGTCCTCGAGCGCTAATTTTCGGTTGCCTCCATGCTCCCCAGAGTCCGGGAATACCCTGATTTTCATCCCAAGGGAAAAACAAAAATCCAAACGTCTCAGTGGCGATCTGTCATGTTGGCTTGGTCTTAGAGTCATGTGTTACCGAGGCGCCTAGCCCTTGGCTGAGTCCAGAGTATTCCATCAATCCGTCGCTACCCATTGCCAGCCGGCATCTCGAGGGGGGGGTCAGCAAATCCCGAATGGCTTGAAATGACCAGGCTAAGAGGGGGAAGAAGGGGGGGCTGGGCGGGAAATCGCCCCGGTACTTTTGGCCTATTGGATGGATCACGATTGACGAGGGGATCGACTGGGGAAATGGTTGGTGGAAGGTCAAGAACCAGTCCAAGCGTATCCCCTTTCCGTCGCGTGCAGAGTGCATATGCAATGCAGCTTACCGTTTTAAGTGCCATGCGATCGAGTCCTTTCGCAATATGACATCTCAGTTCGGGCTACGCTTGTCATGGGGAAAGGTCCGATTGAGTGAAGGTCTGGACGCACGAGTCGTATGATTTCCGGTCCTTTAAGCTTCCAGCCTAGGCTGACTGTGTCTTGTCTAGAGTGATCTCAGGGTCATATGCGGTATTATGACTGGTGGGGATTCGATTAGCTTTGCATGTGGACAATTGGGGACTAGGTAATGTTATAGAAAGGAAGGTCTAGATGCTGGATTACGGCGCTCCATAACATGACGTTGCTTTTTTCCATCTTACTTGTTTTCACCTTATAAATCCTACTCTTATCTCCAATTTGTAATTGTGCGATAATCTATCCGGGGAAAGGCTGGCCAGCCCGTTGTCTCATGAGTACTTTGTTATAGCCGTGCCTATTCGGATGCTGTCCGGCCCCCAAAGCGGCTGACCTTCATATTTTAGTACATCTCACAACATGTTTGACTTGAATAGACACCTCACTTATCTCCCAATCCACCCCGACATCCTCTTCCATGCAGTAGTCGCTACGCAACTCGTTCAATATATCCATAGCACGTGACCATCTGGGGCTCGACGCGTCCAACGGCGCGGGGAATGATCATCTCCAACGTCTTTCTCCCCCGCATCCGTCAAACTCCCCACTTCTCTCTCATCGGTTCATCACGCTTTCTTATCAACGATTTGACGCAAGATGACGAGTTCATTGCTCACACTGGCTGAGATTCCCGTTCTCTCCCAGCTTTATCGGAGAGGCATCCTTTCCAAGACAACTCCACTACGCACCGAGGACTCGACCCGATCCGACAATGGAGATGACGCCACCACATTCACCCCGAGAAAACCTATGCAATCTTTGAACGACATGGTCTCCGTGTTACAGGCTGATATCACCAAGCTGAAAGTCGATGGCATCGTAAATGCTGCGAATCGTGCTTTAGAAGGTGGTAGTGGTGTCAACGGCGTGATCCAACGTGTAGCTGGGCCCCAGTTGCTACAGGACTGTCAGAAACTCGGTGGCTGTGAGACCGGCGATGCAAAATGTACTCTTGCTTACGGTTTACCCTGTGAACGCGTTATTCACACTGTTGGTCCTGTATACGGGATGGAGTACAGAAGAGATCCACAGGGTCCCGAAACACTTCTGCGGTCTTGCTATCGCCGCTGCCTGGAGGTTGCTGTGGATAGAGGAATTAGAAGCATCGCTTTCTCGTGTATCAGTACTGGCATCTACGGGTATCCTAATAGAGAGGCTGCGATCGCGGCTGCGGATGAAGTTCGCAACTTCCTTGAGACCTCTCAAGATGCGCCCAAGATTGATCGTGTCATTTTCTGCCTTTTCCAAGACGTGGATGTGAAGATCTACAATCAGATTCTTCCGTGAGTGTTTCTTTATCTGTGCTTTGAATGTTAACAAATGCTAACTTCTTCAGCCATGTCTTCCCTCCCACAGACGATGAACTCAAGCATTCTAATGATGTTCGGGATTAGAACTGTGATGCTTGATCTTGATCTATTTGTTTCTCGGTATGAAAAGGGCGTTTATGATTCAAATTGTTTTATTTTACCCTGGTATGCAGCGTTATGAGACGACGACGATATGTGACAATGTACACTAACAAGAAGGATAATCCACTTCCAAATTTTACAACTGTACACTCGTTTGTCCTGGTAGTCGTAGCATGTATTTCATAAAATTTGGATTCTTTCCCACATGTGCAGATTTTCCTAAAACGTCTCCGTCGTGTAGATTGACGTAGCGATGACTGAGTATCGTAGCCTGAGGCTTCAGTCTTGAAGTTCTAGAACTTCTTAGACCAAGAACCTTAACTATGCAAAACGCTGGCTTCTAATTTAATCAGGCTCCCAGTATTAAGTGCTGTACTTTTTGTTGCTTCTTGTAGATATGGGTTATTATCTAAGGCTAAATTCATGAAACTGTAACTTGAGCATGAAGCCTACCACTACCTTTCGAGGTCGTGAATTCGGCAGCGATTACCTCTTCCAGTATATAACTTAATCATTGACTAAATACTGCACAAAATAATATCGACTTCAACAAACACCTCGCCTGTAATGTCAACCACCCCAGCCTTGCGTGTCAGCCCTTCTGAGGCTCTGGTATGGAGGCTCGTTGATCATGGCTCAGCAGCCACACTGCGGAACCATTGAGGCTATCAAATCGTAACTAAAAAAATGGCCGTCCGCAGTCTTATGTGACCCTGATTGGCTTGGACAGAGTAGTCACACATAAGCCTGGAATGTAATATCAATATGACTTGGCTCTAGGTACTGTAACAGCCCCTCTGCTTCCAAAAGGTATGTGTTGAGGCTCATAGACCATGACTCGGCACTGCAAAAGAGCCTCACAGCCTACTGGAATCGAATCAAAAATGGCCGCCTGCCATCTTTCCTCATTCTCATTGGCTTAACCCAAATCAACGATAGGCTTGGGCTGTAAAGTATGCCTTACTTTTGGCCCTTTGGGCAGCAACACTCCGTGGGATAATTGAGGCTCGTAGATCATGGCTCAGCACTAAACAGAGCCTCAATGCACAGTGTAAATTGTAACTAAAAAATGGCCATCCGCAGTCTAGGTTGACCTTGATTGGCCTTGACAGCAGGGACCTGGCTCGGCATATTGTATGCAGCAACGTGGCTGAATTCTGTTAGCTATTTTTGGAGAAGGTCGTGAGATCATGGCTCAGTACTGTGGAGCCGTAATTAGTCCATCGAAACTGAAAAATGGCCGTTCCCCATCTTGAACAACTCTGATTGGCCTGAGCTGGCTAGTGGTGGGCCTTGAATTCGTCTATGATAGTTAGGCTTGGGTTTGGGAAGCAACGCTTCCAAGAAAGGTCAGCGAGGCTCATTTATCATGGCTCAGCACAAGTCGACCCGAACAACGAGGTGATGGGTGACGCGAAATGAAACCAGAAACTGGCCCTTCGACTACTTGATTGATCCTGATTGGCTCGCGAGCAGTGGAGGTCTATTTCACTTTGGTGAATTGTATATGTTCTTGTTTGATATGAATATACTTTGAAGGACTTCAGTGACCCAGCGGTAGATCATGGCTCAGGTCGTCGTTACCCAGCTGTGTTTGAATCTGGATTTTTAACCGGAAAATGGCGGGTAACTATTCTGATTGATCTCAATTGGCTTTTGGAAAGGAAGTGGTGGGCCTAGTTAATATCTTCACTCTTCCAAGAATTGGAGATGCTTGTAGATCACGGCTCAGCATAAATTTTGACGCCACCATATGCCACCTGAATGGAACTAAGAACTTGCCATCCGACTACTCGATCAATCCTGTTTAGCTTGATAAAGTGGTGGGCCTAACATACAGTAGGACCGCAAAACTCTCAAGACTGGAAGGGCGATCGTAGATCACGGCTCAGCACATATCAGATGACCAAGTCCAACGCATGTGTGAAACCAAAAAATGGCCATCGGACAATTCGATCAACCCCCATTGGTTTTGAGTGCAGTGGGGTCCAGCATGTGCAGAAGTGCGGGTGAGATATTGGGCAGCAAGCCTCATGTTGGGCACCAAGTAATAGATCAGCCTTGCTTTCAGCATTGGCTGGTAAAGTACTAACAAGGCAGACTAGGCGCTGTTTCCAAGTACATAGAGTATGGATCCCCAATTCCACATTTCTTGATATAAGAATGGCTTTGTTCAGTTAGCGAACATTCGACATCAAACAATAATCTCAAGAAATACAAGTACCGCCAGGACTTGGTCTTTTCAAATCATTCAGGTATGTTATGTTAACAGTGCAATAGGTTCCTTAAACCCCACATGGCCTATTCCCGAGTAAGAGCTTGCAGCTCATCCTGAGTCCAGACCCTACCTTCATCATCTATGTACTTCTCCTCCTCAACGAGATAGAAGTATTTCAACTTGCCTTCAAAGAACCTCCCTAAAGAAGTAACTTGAGCTTTTATCCCTCCAGGGTTCCCCTCCAGGGACTTGGCCAACCCCTCGTAAATCTGGTTGTATTCACCAGCATCAGCCGTGTACACTGTCCCGTTTCCAGCCGTAGAGGTGACATCATGGCCAGCGCTTGAAGGCCTCCAGCTCGTATGAATTGTCGACATGATGGTGAGAACGATCCAACAGAGGCAGGCTATTTGGAATTGACGTTGGTGCATGTTGATGAGATGGAGTATGTTGACAATGCGCTGGCGGAGTGGGCGACCTAACATTATCGCGATTGCGGCTAAACTCGCAATTGATATGCTTAGCAGGAAGATGGGATTCTGCAGAAACTCCAAGTCTGGAAAGTATTCCGTTGGGGTGTCACTGATATTTGTTGGAGATTTCTTCTTGGGGGTGTGAACTCGGGCTTACTGGTGGTTCATAGTGAGGGTATCAAAGAAGTAGATGTGTCAATCGGAGACAAGTGTTGAATTTTTCTCTGTATTCAAGATGCCCAATTTACGCTAAGCTCTTTCTTGTCCAAGCGCCGCACTTGACGTGTATGGCCCCACTCACAAGCGCGGTATGTAGCAGCGGTGGTGAATGGGGTGGTTTGTGGGAATCAGTCTTGTTGAATACAAAGCGTGGCAGGCAAATGTAATGGAAAAAGTCGAGGGGTGGGAAAGATTTAAAGGTACAAAGAGTGTGTGAATAGCATCAAAAGATCAAAGGTAAAACAAAAAAAGTGAATAGTATCCAAAAAAAATCCCTTAACTTGTCTGAATCATGGGCTGGTAACGTTGCCCCGTGCTTACAGGCATTGCACGCGCTCCCCGTCACTGCCTCCACAGACACACCTAGGTCGCGCCAGGCCATCTAAGGACCAACTGCTGCTAACAACGTAGGTGCACCTACGTTTCGCAAGCAGTGGCATCAAGCCAGGTGCACCTGGCTTGACACCCTTAACCACTAGGTTAACTGGCTGGAATATGATAATTTACCTTTTTTAGGGGGCATAAAGGAACAAATGCTGACGCATCAGGATGTTTGATCCACTTCCACAGGTTGTTTTGCTTTTATATTGAGCGCAGTGCAAGCTGATGATCTGCTTTATCTGGTGAACCTTTTCCCTGGTGGGATTTGTTTTGTTTGGCTGTTGATATGGCCGTGGCTAGGTTTACATCGGGGAAACCTTCAATATATGAGTTTTTGTATACAAGTGAGGTTATGTCAAATGCCATTTGCGCCATTCGATATCTCAAGATCCCGGGTTTAATCCTTGACATGGTCACTTCTTTTTATGTTTGGTTTTTATGCCACACCGACCTAATCTTCAATGAACATCTAGTCCCTACCCTTGCACTTACACCCCGCTATAAGCCTCAAGTAGCCTCGATCTTATAGATATCATGGTCCGGCATTCACTGCTGCTTACACCGAGCTTCAACTTTGATACTGAATGGTCGAAAGCTTTATTCATCAACTCTATTTAGACTAGGCAAGCGGTTGATCCACATAGAATGAACATAAGCATTTGCCACTGGTCACCGACAGGCTCGGCTCTTTGCAGACCATGGCTCAGGTGCAGACTGGTGCTAATTTTTGAAACCAAGAAAAGGCCGAGTAACCATCGATTTCATTACGATTGGACAATGTTTACGGCTGGAGCGAAATGCGATGGCATGCATACAAGTGCTGACATATCTCAAACTCCTTTGAATTTGAACCCTAAAGACAACCTCTTGTCAAGCTATGGGCTTAAAGCAGAGTCGCTACCCAGCTTTCAGCCCAATCTTGTAGCTCAGCATCCACGGCATTGAATTTGAATAACCCAGTTCTTGTACAAGTGTAGATCGACACTGCTGAGAGCACTGCGGTCCGTCAGTGGCCACCTGTCAAGTAGCCCTATCTACGCAAGGCCCTACTTAAGTTGTAATGACAACCTTTGGATTCTCCATTGTATGGATCGAAAATTTAAAAGTTTGCATCAAGACAACCTTGAAACTAAGAATAGCTATAAATTCCCGAAACAAAACTAATAATTACATAAAATCCCCGAATGCTATGCGTGTTCGTGACGGTGAATATAAAAGATTAATAATTACTGCGAAACGATCCGTATATCTTCATGTTTCTCCTCCTGCAACCTATCAATCTCAGAAGAGATACTCATCACCCACCGATCCTTCTCAACACGACTGCGCGCCTTGAACACGATCGTTCGGCCAAGCTTGCCAAGCGTTGAGACATGCCGTAAAGACCTCTTCGCAGTTCCCTGGGGAGTATGTTCCTGGGCACGGAAAAGGTTCTTCTTTATGGGTTGCCAGATGACGAATGTGATGGCTGTGTCTCCATCTCGGCTGGTGAATGAATCTGAGGCGGGGTAGACGCGTGGTAGAGCGCGGAGACCTGGGTTATTACTATCGAAAGTCTGGTTCGCATATAGTAGGTCGTTCTCGGTTATGAGTCCTGAGTAAATGTAGCAGTCGCGTAGGTCGATGGTTGTTTCGTGTTCCTGGTGGATATGTGGGATTTGGACACCATTAAATTTGCGGAGTGTGCTTCGGAAAATTAGGAGCTTGCCGTCAGAAAGAACGGCGTGGCAGCGGGAGAACGTGGTGTGGCGACGAGGTTTACGGTAGAGCTGGCCGGACATCTTAATTTTATCATGGTAAGTTTTGAGGTTCAAGATTCGTTGGGGACAATGACATACCTTGATTGTCCGACAGCCGGATAGCGCACACATGTTGTGTAGATGTGGCGATGCCTCGGCCTTCTTGACCTCCCACTTCTCTGCAAATTGGCCTACGATTGACTCCATCTCCTCGTCAATCTCCAGGAGCTTGAGATTACGCTGACGCACAGCGATCAATTCGGCAGCATCATCGGCATGGCGTGCTCTCCAGTACTTGACCAGAGCATCTAATCTTTTCACCCACTCGTCGCGGGTGGCAGGGTCGTATGCTTGCAAACGGATTACCAAATCGTTCTCTAGTTTCATTTCAAATGTCCGGTCATCATCGAATTGCTTGGTAGAACCATCGTCCTGGCGAGAACTAGCTCCTTCAGGGTGGAAGTCGACAGCTGGGCCTTCTTCAATATTGGGGTCGGCAGGACTGCTTCCCCATTGCATGCGGCGTACTTCACGCACTTTGCATAGATCGATGTATCCATCCGCATGGTTGATGTTATGTACTTTCCTTTGCCACTGTGCATAGGCCTCTTCGTCGTGCCGTTGGACATACTCTGGGTTTCCACTCGATAGCCACTCAACGTCACCATCTTGGACTGGGTAAGGGTCAATATCCCAGGTGATTGGTGCTTGGCTTAGGATTTCTTGAGCTGAAGGTATGCTCTGATCTTCTGACTGTGCAAGTTTTGGTGGTGCCGGGGGAAGCGCTTTGGCAGGCCTGCAAAACATCAGGTGTTGGTCCTCGGTGTAAAAGTAGAGACGTTTGTAGAACATCTTATTCATTCTCTGATGCACGCCTTTCTGTGACGTTAGGCGGACCAGGAATCCTTCCAATGGTGGTGGCTCTTCTTCCCTTCTATCTGCCAGCTTCTTGATCGCAGTTGAGTAGTGGTGGCGTGGCCGAAGCTCGAGTTCATGGGATGACTGCATGGCAATCGACCCATACATGTTCTCTTCGTTGGCGCCGTACACCCACTCAAGACGGTCATATCGCTTCCAGGCAAGGCCCATCTTCTCGGTCTTGGACCAAGCCTTAAGCACTTCGGCCCACTCGGGGCGACCTTCAAGCATTTCTATACAGCCCCGAATAATGGCAGCAGCGGCGTGTTTTTCCTCTCTTGCAGCTCGGCTGAGCACTGTAGTGTGTTGGTGGTCATCCTGGTCCAGGCCGAGCCGGGCCTCCAGCTGCTGGAACGGATTTTTGAAGATCAAAGAGACACCAAGGTCAGGAACATTGATAGGTAGCTTGTTAGGCCGTTGCCACCCAAGTACCTGTCGTATAAACGTGTACCATTCAGCACCATGGGCGGAAGACTTAGGTCGAATGATGTAAATCTTCGTGCCACGCTTGCAGGGATGCCAAATGACGATGGTCTTGTCCAGTGAAGAATAGAGATTGACGCGAGTATTCCTGTGGTTCAAACGAATCTCATAGTGAGGCCGTGTCTTGCCATTCGAGTTTTGAACGTCAGGAATCACACGGGTGCGGTACATCTGGAGGACAAAGGGCGCATGCTCGGTTGAGCTCTTGCGACATACGACCAGAAACTCGCGCCACTTATCCACGGTCCGGTTTTCCATTCGCATGCTGGCATTTTCAGAGTAGTCCTCGGGAATTTCGTCTTTCATGGACTCTTCCACCAGAACTAACATTCTCTCGGCCTTGATAATCTCACCATCTTGCAACTTTCGTCGGCGTGGCCGAGTCGCAGATATGGTATTCCCTGTCTTGGTAATCTTGTGGCGCAGTCTCTGCTGCTTATCCATAATATTATCATCAAGGTTGTACTTCGCCATCCTTCCCCTGATTCGCCCCTGGGCCCGTCCCTCTAGCCCTGAGCCTATTTGTTCGGTGTCATCTTCATCTCGAGGTTCTTGATGCTCCAACGCGAATTTCGTAGTAGCAGAAGCCCGGCTTCTCTGGGTCGCTTCCTGTTTCCGCTTGCCCTTTAGCAGGTCAGTGGTAGAGTCGGCTTCACTTGGAACACCAGAAGTACCACTAGTATTTCCGATGCTGGGGCCCCCGACGCTCAGATTCTGAGACCATTGAGACTGAGGTCTTTGGTCGGTAAAAGCCAGGTTCGGGCTAGGGTGTATAGTAGAAGTAGTAGATTCTGAGTCGGCGCTGCTGCTGACTTCCTCTCTGGCTGTGACGAACGAGGACGATGCCGTCCCATCGTTGTAAACATTTTCTCGTGTCTTCGCACTTGCCGGGGCGCTCGGTCGCGGTGTGCTTTCGCCATCATCGTCATCTTCTGTATCATTGTCGTTTGTTGCCCTTTCTGTTTCCGTTTCTGATTCTGTCTCCGTCTCCGTCTCCGTCTGTGCCTCCGCCTGGGTAGGTGCCTCTCCTTCTAGTGGAGGGCGAGAAAGTGTACGAAGCTCCCCATGTGGCTCTTCAGATTCATCTTGTTCGGTTGTTATATCTTCCTCCTCTTCGGAGGGCCCGTCATTGGTATGGGTATAGGTGAGGGCGACTTCCTCCTCCAATGGCTGCGATGATGGTTGATGGCCGTCGCCAAAGTTTTCTTGTTGACTGTAATGAAATGTGACAGGATCCACCTTAAATGAAAGGGTCTGCGATGTATAATTCTTTAATCGGAGCCGTGATTTGTACCAGGATTTTCGGTGGCCCTGAAGCCATCCAGCAGGAATCGGTCCGATAAAAAAGCGCCGGTTTGTCATGTGCAGATGTTGGGCAGAGGCATGTCGCTAGATAAGGTTCTAGTCAGTTGGGGTATCAAGAGGCGAGATTATGGGTCCAGCATACCAGCTTCTGGTCCGTGTAGGAGCCAATCTGCAGGCCCTTGTAGTGCTCATGATAGATGGGTTCAGTGGTGTCTGGTTCAGTGCCGTCGGGCTGAGAGGCGCTCATAGCACTGGTATAGTACCCAGAAGGGTATTGGTGTAGAGCAATTGGCTGCACCTGAAGAACGAGGTTCTTGCAGCGGGGAAAGGATCGAATCAGGCAGCTATAAACTCGGTGGATCAATCGCAGGATCTCGATGCAACATGATTCGATGACGTCAAAGCAAAGCAAACAAACCAAATTTGAAGATCATGTCACGTGATTCTCAACAACAACGTTGTTTGCACTGTTGGCATCCATGCTGCCCCGCCATTGGTTCACGTGGCAGGCAGCGGTGAGTGACAGCTGTTGGTTATCTCCTTGTTGTTTCGAATTCCACTGAACTTCAATTCTTTTTTAAATCATCGCAATCATGGCTGCTAACCCTGACACCAATTGGCTCGCAAAGATCGAGGGCAAGTCCTTCGTGAACGTCTCCATTGACTCTGCCAATGGAGATGCCATCAACACTGAGGAGTTCCTCCAGGCTGCTCGGTCCTTGGTCACTCTGTTCGGTATGTTTAATCAGTTCTATTTCAAATTAGCGTTGATACTGATCCTGCCGTGCTCTAGACATTCTTGGCGCCACTACTTTCAACCGCGTCATTGCTGATTTGAACACCAACATCGAGGTTCGTCACCTCTGCCCCTCATTCCGTCATAACACCGGCTGATGTCTGTAATAGAAAGTGCAAAAGCGCAAGGATGCTGCTCCTGCTGAGTCTGAGACTCTGCAGGACCTTGTCCGTAACGAGTTGAAGTCTGGCCAGCACAAGGCCACCGAGGGACTCCTTTGGTTGGTCCGGTAAGTTACTCTTGCCCAATGCAAATAGCCCATTGCAATTGTTCAGCTGGATACTGACCATTTTGTCAAATAGTGGCCTCGATTTCACCGTTCAGGCTCTCCGCCACAACCTCGACAACCCTTCCTCCCAGCTCTCGGTCTCTTTCAACCAGGCTTACGGCACCACCCTCAAGCCCCACCACAACTTCGTTGTCAAGGGCGTCTTCAGTGCTGCCATGGGCTTCTGCCCGTACCGTACTACCTTCTTCCGCAAGGTTGATGACAAGAACGCCAAGGCCGCTGATAACGAGAATGAGAAGGTTGACCCTGAGGTTGAGGCTCGCGTGTCTGCTGGTCTGAGCCGCGAGGTTGAGGCTCTGGAGCGGGTTGTGAAGATCTTGAAGACCTTCCAGGCCACCCCCGAGGCTCAGTGGAAGTAAGTTCATTGTGAGGCAGCTGGCTGGATCATTGGGAACGTCTTCAATGCAATTTTGATATGTACATATTGAACCTGTTGCTCTGTGAGCACATCAAGTCTCTTTGATATAGCGAATACGCAGTTTGTTTGTGGCTGCAACAGTTATCTTTGGAATGTGATTCATATATGAATACCTGACTTGCGCATGGTTGTTTAAAGTAACACGGATGAGATAGTCACCGTCGGGGGATTTTGGTGTTCTTAGTATTTCAAGGACAACAGTTGCGTGCTATTGTTCCAACAAATGATTGGTTTCCAATTACTTCAAATATCTTGTCCAATTACTAAGCTCTGATCTTCAGGTTACTAAAAGAACCTTCGAAATAAACTTGCGTCATTGTAGAGTAGTATTCCTGGTCTCCAAGCTATCATGCTAGCTCAGGCAGGCGCTTAGAAAGTTTCTAAAAATTTACCGCCGGCGAGAACTTGAAACGTGGTGCCGGTAGTACTCAATTGGTATTAGTATGGCGCTCTTTAACTTAATACTCGCTGATTACAAATATGAATGCGATAGGTTGATGCCCGAACAACTGGAAAGGGGCTACAGGACCACGTACCACGGTTGTGTGGTGTACTGCCAGGGACCCAATGCCGCACGATCCAGATCGTTTTAATTTTAGCAAGATTAGAGAACCTGGAGCCGTTTGATAGGGATCGAACATTTAATTTATTCATGATCCACCTCCTCAACGGATGTCTCAAAATGCTGTCGTTAATGTTCTCCCCGGATTGAATGGCATTGCTCCAAAGATCCCAGGAGATGCATGCAATTCGAAACTTAAGAAATTTAAGCATGTAAAAGGAGTTTTAAAGTTTCTACAGCTTTCTGGCTCCACCAACGTCCACATACCTAAAATTGCTCATCGAGAGGCGTCGAATTGTCTGTGGCATTCGTGGCACGGCCAGGTGTCAAGCGATCGCTAAGTTGCAATGATCCACACTGGCCACAATGGCCATACTGGTGGAGACACCACAATTGTAAAGTAATTTCCGGGAGCCCACAAAATTGCAGATCGTACCTCGCTTCTGATACCGATGTAATATTTTCTCCCGTCGATCGCCTATTGTATTGGCAAGTACTCCGGACAGTGCGCTGGACTTACTTGGCCTCGACACGATGAGATATACCATATCTCACGATCTCGATTTCATATCGTCGATACGATGAGGATTCATCGGATTCTCAGATTCATTGACCTCCCCTCCACAACCCAGCCGAAAACTCACATGTTGACAGTTCATTAGTTTGCCACTAGTCTGCTGTCAAACCTTCCCAAACTTTCCTTTTCCGTGGTAATGGGCACATGCCTTTAGACTCTTTGACCATGCCATCTAATTCCAGCGCCCTGGGCCAGCAGTTGCCGGGATAGGGGGTTGCTGAAGACCAGCATGTGCGAATGTGGTCCAGAAGTGGGGGTGAATATCGATCTAACGCTTCGTCCATCCATACAGAGACAATGATGTTCCCGTAACCCGACTATAACGAGACTAGTTCGTGGTGTGTGTTCTGGATGGTGGGATTGCCAAGACGTTTACTCCACATTGCGGATGGAACGCATCGCTCGTTGGTGGGGGCAACACAACAGGCTTTTTCCTCTTTGGCAGACGAATTCTTCTAGTTGCGGTCCCCGAGATTCTCCAACCATGAAACCCACGCTTCCGAGGGGCATTGCGTTAGGTCTGAGCGGCTGGCAGCGGCAGGCTGGAACTTACCACGCGAACACAATTAGGTAAGACCCGAGCTGCAGGCAAGACGGAGGAGGCCGGCGGACAATCTTCTCCGCATATGGTGCTTGCCGTCTATGGTGGAAGTGAAACATGTAACGTTTCCTGTCAAGCTAGTATGACGCCCCTGAGGTTTGTCAAGAAATCCCGTTTTCCCAGTGGTAAGATAGGAAGTATGACCCACAGGCTCGGCTGGTAGTTCCCAGGCCCCTAGAATTGCCGTCGCGGGTCAGTGTCCAAGATTGATCGCACTAGTTGGTAGTATGTGCATATCATCCGTTCTGGAGCCTCAGTAGATTTTTCGTTTCTTTTTTCTTCGTAAATCTTATTCAAAACGAGTACAGTGCCCGTCTCGCCCGCTTGGCGTTCCATTGCCACTGAATCATAATGTGCTAACTTTGTGATTCAATTTCCTTCGTTTGCTTTTCTTTCCTTTCTTCTCCTCTAGACTGCACTTCCCTTGGGGGATTTTGAAGCGGGTATTGGGGTTACATCTTAATTCGCCGCTATATCCACTTCCAGGTGAACATGAATTGGAGGTGATCTTTGATCTCTTACCTTGCTATCACCATGCTTCCACTGGAGGGTCGCAGTTTGTCCATCTTTGTTGTGACTACTATTTTCTTGGGTCTTTCTTTTATTGCGGTCTGCCTACGATGCTTTGTTCGAATCAAGTTGGTCAAGGCCTTTGGCTGGGATGATGCCCTAATGGTCTTTGCCATGGTAAATAACGACCCAATTCATGCATATGACATGTGACTGATTCTCAAGTAGCTTTTGAACATTCTTTTTGCACTATGTGGAATGACCGGCGCACTATACGGCATTGGCCAGAGGACGGATGTGTTGATAAAACGAGGCACCATGGAAACCGCAATGTTTGTATGTGATCTTATCTTGACTCCTCAATTACCACGAGAACTTGAACCCAGGCTAACAATATCTCAGTGGTGGTGGCTCGGCCAAACCATGTACGTCTGGGTCTGCAGTGTCGCAAAGGCTTCAATCGCCCTCGCCTTGCTTCGCCTTACCGTCTCCCGAGTGCACAGAATGGCCCTATGGGCTGTTGTCGCCGTAACCACGATCGTCGGTCTGGTGTTCTGGTTCATGTTGACATTACAATGCCACCCGATTTCATACTTCTGGCAGCGAGTTCGGATTTATAACACCCCACCCGAGGTCGTTAGTGGCTCGTGTGTAAACCTCGACGGCATCATCGATATCGCCTATGTCTACAGTGTCACCGCCACATGCTGTGATCTGACACTAGGACTTTTGCCTGTTTCGCTTGTCTGGAATTTGCAAATGAATGCCCGGACCAAGGCCGCTTTGGCTGGTATTCTTGGCATGGGATGCGTGTATGTTCATACTCAATTGCAGATATGTGCTTGAACTTCAGCTAATCAGATAACATAGTGCAAGCGCAGCTGTCATCATTCGCATTCCTTTCCTGCACGACTACAAGGACACAAATTTCCTTTGTAAGTCTTCCTCAATACCAAGACCTGTTTAGCTCGGGACAACAGTTCTAATACCCATTATAGACGCAACTACTAACATCTCCATCTGGTCCAACGTCGAAGCCGGCCTCGGTATCGCCGCAGGCAGTCTCGTCACTCTCCGCCCACTCTTTCGCTGGTTTCGTGACCCCAGCTCGGTCGGTACCAGGAGCAAGCGCACCGGTGGCAGTGTCCCCCTGGACAGTGTAAACCTAGCACGCTCTGGTGATCCCTCAGGCCCACGGTACTGGCGACCGGATCTCGATCCCGAGGAGGCACATGTGATCACTACCGTTCACACTTCGAATCAGGATAGTCGCACGAGTAGCCAGGAGGACTTGAACCCTCATAAAGGGACGTTCTTTAGTGGGGTGAATGTGCAGAAGACTTTCTTCGTTTCGGAGGACGAGTCATAGAATTTTTCTTGGGTGGCTTTTTGTTTCAATGCTTTATATCCTTTTCACTGTCAGCATTAGAATTAAAATCAATTAATTCCTTACGAAATATTGTCTCCATGATTATTTGTATCGGTGTGTAGTAGATGTCAGTCGAATGGCCTGTTGATGTGTTGATAGAAGGTTGGCATGTCAAGAATTGAAATATGACTTCGTAATATTATATATCTTGAGAGATACACGCTGCAACCCGATGAGTATAGTACCAACTAATTTTGATACCCGAACATGTCAAAAAATGCGAGTGAATAATTAAGATGAACAAGCAAGCTCAGTTTAAGTACGGCAGATGACAAAAACAAAAAGTATATAAATCCCAAACCTGACAAATGTAGCCAAACCCAGGTCCCAAAACCCTGGGGTCGGATACGCAACCCATCAATTATGCAAATCTAAATATTAGTTTATATAACCATAACTGTCATCTCCTTCAACAAGCCCAGCCGGGCTAGCTCAATCGGTAGAGCGTGAGACTCTTAATCTCAAGGTTGCGGGTTCGACCCCCGCGTTCGGTTCTTTTTTGGAAAATTGTCAGTCACTCTTCTTTCTGGGTGGAGATATTTTTCTCATGGTTAGGCTTGCTCCACTTTACCTTCATGAGACCACACATTAATCTGCCTTCAACAAGCCTGCCGGGCTAGCTCAATCGGTAGAGCGTGAGACTCTTAATCTCAAGGTTGCGGGTTCGACCCCCGCGTTCGGTTCTCTTTTTTGGAAAATTTCCATCCAATACTTTTTTTTCCTGACTTATTTTGGGTCTCGTCAGTTAGCTAACTGGGCTTGCTTACGGATTCGCGGAACAATGATCTGCCCAACTCTATTTTCTGTATAGCCTAAATTTGAATTAAGGGATTGATAACCTGTTGTTTCTGATCAGACGATGGGAATATTTTCTTGATCAAAGATAGTGGCCATTCATTATATAATTCCTTCAATGACCGCTCAACGCCCGATGCTATGCACATATCAAAGTAAGGTAGGTGCTCAAGAACGCCTGTCACAACATCAAGAATCGAAGGAAGCAATAGCAAACAGAGAAAATGAAATGTGGTAATTGACAAGACACCACGAGTCTGCGTAATATGCAAGGGAATGTAGATTATGATCATCCGCTGACCTCCAAATTGTTGGCCCCAGTGTAGACACCTTCAAAGTCAAGACTGGCCAGCATGCCGTTGACTCGGTCAATCTCGCGACTCAGGTCCTCCACGTTCACGGCAAGACTGCTTACTTCGTCGAATTTCCGTCGACGGTTGGCGTCTGCAATCATCTCAGATACGAAGAACTTCTGCTCTTCGAGTACGATGAGACGCTCCCGCAGGGATTTCTCTTCTGCTTCGAGGGCGGAGACGGCGCTGCTTGTGTCGCTGGCTAGACTTGTGTTGCTGCCGTTGGGCGCGAGACGCTTGTTATATGCAATTGAGGCGAGCGCGGATTCTTGTGGTTTGGTGGGGGCTGGTGATCCATTGACTAGGGTGCTTGGGGAGGAAGTGCGACTTGGTATAGAGTCCCTCGATGGAGAGGCGTGCTTGAGTACTTTCGGGAGGGATTTCAAAGGGAGCATGTGAAGATGAAGGAAAGCGCTGGCTTGCTGATATATCGCTTTCTGTAAGCGTTGTTGTGTGGGAGAATTGGTGGGCAGGTCGCGGATACGTCTAGCTGCAACATCGTACTTTGCAAAAGAGTCGATAAGTCGTTTGCGGACCCTAGATGCATCTGCAATTTGTGCCGAAGCTGGTGGTCTTCTCGGGTCTCTGTTGTGGTGTCAGCAACTGTACATTTGGTTTGGAATATACATAACATACTGCAATGAAGCAAGGAGCTTCTGGAACCTGGGAAGATGAAGACGGATGCCTCTTTCAAACTGAACCAGGTTCTCATACGCCCTAACCTCTGGGGGCTTGCGCGCAAGGTCTGCTTGGAAGTCACGCCGGTCAAACAATGTTGTCTTGCAATCTTTGCAAAGCCGGATATCCACATTGATTAAACGGTCTGCAGCTGCCTTCTCTGATGTTTTTGACACTGAACTATTAGAGTAATGGCTATTTGAGAGAGGGGATTTGATATACTTACGGGGTGCGATGCTTAGTCCCACCTCACTGGAACACCCTGTACTTGTATCACCACATACGACCTGCCCGCAAGTTCTGCAATGATGCCTCCGAAAAGAGTATCCCGAGAAGTCCTGCTGGCAGAAAGGACACCTGCTAACGCTGGCATCATCCTGCCAGCTGACAATACTTTGTTCAAGAGCTTTTCGCTGGTCACTCTGCCAGGGGATAGAGAATAGTTTCGTCGTACTGGACTGTATCTGATCCGGTGGTAGACCGGCGAGCAATTGTGTAAGCCGAGTCAACCGTTTCTCGAGTCGGGAAACCTCAAGGAAATCCTTGTCCACCGTCTGTTTTCTGATGTTTTTGAATGCCTGCGTATGGTCCCTTATTTTTCCTGCGCTTTATAAGCTCGTGCATCCACAAGAAGGTTGAGAAATGCATACCATTATGGTCATTATAACCCTCCCTTGACTTATAACAGGTTTCGCACACCCGAGCCCAGATACCTCTCACTGGTTCAGGTTGGGCTGACCGAGATAGCTTCATTTGGTACATGGTATGCTCTTCGCAAAATAGCTTGCCGCATTTTCGACAATTGACGCAGCCGTTGGTGCTGTTCAGGCGTTTACCACAAGACGGCTCCAGACAGGTGTCATAAAGATTCCCAACTTGCCAATGCTCCTTTGTAATAAGGTCTTCTGGGTCAAGTAGTTTCGGTGCGCTATCGGACGGTCCGGCATGGGAGATGCTCAGTGGGCGGCTGGCGACTGGGGCTGTTTGATTTTCATTTGATTCAAAGACATCCAGGCCCTTGAGTTTTTGATTCAACACAGCTAGAGGCTGGAACTTTCTTGCCTTCTCCATCTGCACCTTGAACCAATCCTTCACTTCGTCTTGTCGGTCATCTTCTAGGTTCTGGTGTAGATCGTCGAGGTGTCTGTCGATAATTGTTAATTACCGCCGCATGCCACTTTAGGGGTATGAACCGGAGAGGGGGGATTGAAAGCACCTGTTGAGCTGGAGAAGGGTAACCTATCAACATGATATGTTAGTGTCTGTGCTACCCCGAGAGTCATAGCGAGCTAGACATACCATCTCCTCACTGCAGATCGGGCAGGAGAGCTGAGCTCCGGGAGCCGCCGGCGCCGCAGATATAGAAGTGTCGCCATTCTCGACGGAGATACGGGAAGTGAGATCTTGGGTTTCTGTTGAGAACTGCGAGATAGATGTCTGGGAATTGAGTGACACGCTGCTGGCGGTTGGCGAAAGCACTCTTGGCTTCGGCTGCGGGGACGGGGACGGGGCTGATGAAAGCGCGGTCGGAGTGCCTAGAACACGACCTCCACCCAACGTCCTCCGGGACATGATTACGGGGACATGGGAAGCTGGGGTGGAAACTGTTTTCTGCCCAACATCGAGTTGGCTGCACAAGGTTAAGCGCCCGGGGAGAACAGTTGAATCGTTGAACTGGGTGACGATGCAGTGGAGCCTTGTTTAGTGCCAGGCCTAAGGCACCCACATTTTTACGGGCCGGACCTCGGGATGTTTCTGATTCAGAATGTATAGACAGGATCACAACGAATTCTTTACTAGAACAGTAAGTCTCAGAGCTACTCAAGAGCCAATGTCCGTTAATAGGAAATACACCTAATTCAAGAGCAATGCGTCTTTTCCTGACGAAACAAGCGAATCTTGTCTGCACTGGATTACACTATACTTGATTCCAATATTACTAGGGCTACGTCCTTGGGGTAAATTTTCATACGATTTAGACCGTAAAATTACTAGACTATCAATATATGAACGCTTAACGCTTCTATATAACTTTATGATGCTGAATCGCTGAAGGACTAAAGATACTAGCAGTATACGTAGATTCGTAACGGTCGTAATATTTATCGCTTAAAGACAGGCAGAACGAAGTCATTTTTTTGATGTTTTGAAGCATCTTTTTATCTTTTTTTCCGTCGTCTGGTTGACTTTTGAATTATTCTTGGATCTTTTCCCTCCCCCTCTGGGGAGGTTTTCTTTTCAGTCATGAATCATGTCCCTATAAACCAGCTTGAATCAGGATCCAACGCATCTCCTCCAATCTACTACCATCATGTTGGTTTAACGCTCAATGTCACGGTGGTAGCTGGTACCGGTATTGGGATTCATGTATTCCCGATGGACGTGTGTACTTCCATCGTCGCGGCGGTCAACATCCCGGTGTCGGTATGTGCCGGTGGAGTCGAGGCGCTCACGGTGGTGTCGTCGTGAGCCATCGGTGCGGTAGTCGAGGTGTTGATCGTATGCACCGGTACTGGGGTCGTATGCGGTTGTGCCGTACCCAGTGCCATATGTGTCGGCATCGTAGCTGAGACCGGTGGCGTCGGTGGTGTTGTCCGAAGTGCCGTAGCCCGATGGGGTGTAACCGACTGTGAGATCATATGTCGTGCCGGTCGAATCATAATTTGTTCCAAGGGTATCGTATGAAGCACTTGGCTCGTAGTCACTTGGGTAGCCAGTATCCGCTGCGTAAACGCGGTCACTCATTTTTGACTTTGTGGACTTCTTTCGAAGATGAAGTATTTAAGATTGAAGTATGTGTTTGCTTAGCTTTGATCAAAGCCTTGTAGTGTCGTAGCGACTCGGCTCTTATAACTGTGCCCGTGGCGTCTGATTCACAATCATGACCCTTTGTGACATCACATACTTAGAGAAAATTAGCAATGAGGCAAGATATTTTGATCGAAGCAGAATGCGCTTCCATTGCTGGAACATAATTTGATTGAATGACTTTAAAGAACGTGGCATCCAAATATCGCCTCAGGAGGCGGATGATGTTATATAAACCTACGATAATGATCTACACGCCACCATTGATTCGCCAGGACCCTATCATCTTCAAGATGTACTAGCAAAATTTGAATCCTTTATATTGTGATTAAAAGTGGCATAACGGCAGCTAAGAGGGCACTGCTTCATCGCTCAACTGCTTTTTGCTCCATTGAAGACAATGTCGTTAGAAAACCACTCATGGTGGTGGCGCAGATACAATATCGACCGCCAATCTCGCCTTCAATGAGTGAATAGCTCCTGGCACCTTTTTGGAAATATAACCATTACCGCAAACACCGAGGGCCGAGCCAATATCTCATCGACCATGGAACCTAGCAAACTTGTCCGAGTAGCAGTGCCGAGTCTATCAGTGTGTAAAATCTACTCGGATCATGCAAAAAATTTAAACCCGCCCCCAAGTATTCTGATGTATTCTAGTAGATGCATTCACTTGTCGAGGCCACTCCAGGCCTAGGTCACTCCGACCTAATTGGATTTTCCTCCCATGTCACCTCCATAATAGCCAGGAAAGATTTCTCCGGTCTAGACACTCGCGTAAGCTTGAACCGAGGATCAGTGTCTCGGAGAAGGCTCTCCCAGTCCGAACGTGTCCGTTCCTGAGCATTCGTAAGAGTGAACATGTACAGATCATAGTCCCTGTGAATTTGTTAACGGCTAGTTCTGAGAGTGAGAAAATCAAGAGGAAAAAAGAAGGCTGATACATGCCTTGATTCACGCTCCAGAAGATAATGTGCCTCGCCAAAGTCTGGGATGATTCGGTCATTGATGACGACTCTGGCTCCAGGTTTCAATGCCGGAATCAGACCCTTAAGTATTCTACGGGCATACATGTTGGACCAGTCATGCAATACATGCCGCAGGAGGTAGATATCTGCGCCCTTTACGGGCTGGTCCTGGAAAAAATCGTGCGTCTGAAAGGTAACACGGCCTTGTACTTCCGTTGACAGCATCTTCTCACCCTGAGTCACGGGTTCACTGAGATCCTGAACAATGCATTGGACATTAGGGTCGTGGGTAGCTAGACCTTGTGCAATATGTCCAAACCCGCCACCCACGTCAACAACCATAGTAGTCTCATTGTCTTTGAAAGGAAAGTGGTCAATTAGATGCTTTGTAGAAAAGCCTGGGAGCTGGTTATGCCAGGCCATGGCCTTTGAAAACACCATTCCACGCTCTGGCATTTCATTCAGAGCTGCGAAGACTGGCAGTTTCGTCGAGTTGTGGACAGACCAGCTCTAGTATTCTCGTCAAATCAGATATCACATGGATAGTAGTGAATACTTACACTATCTTGTGGCTCTTCTGAGTATCCATTGTTTTGTAAAACATCAGGAATCTAGAAAGTTTAAGTTAGTTTATGCGCTATCTTTTTTCGTCAAATGGTGAGCCGATACTCTGAAAGTCGCTGGCATAGTCTCTCCTACGCCCATCAAAATCCAATTACGCATACCCTCATTTTCAGCCAATAGCCGTGAGCTCGCTGTGTGCACGAAGTAGTCACGTTCTGATTGGAAGAACACATGATAGGTAGCAGCGTGTGCCATCAGTCGGCGGACAATGTTCTCATTCAAGTTCAATTTGCCAGCCAGATCTTGAACAGAAATGCCCTCTTTGGGTACATGATTGGCAAATTGAAGACGGCATATGGAGTAAATACTCAAAGTTGGATTTCGCTAAGACGAGAGTTAATATAGAATGATTGAATACCACCATAGACCGCTCGACTTACGCCTTCTGGGCTCAAATGCATAGCCGGATCTATCAACAGATCGCGGAATTCATCCAGCAAGCCTATCAATTTCATGCGGCTGGCTATTGCCCCTACGTCCGAATCTGGCGCATCGCCTCTCAGCGCATCAGGAAGACCATGCTCGAAGGATGGCTCTCGCTGTCCGTTTTTCGCCAGAACATCTGCGAGAGAGTGGGCAATCTCGCTGATCTCTGCAGCGCGACCGACAATGTTAGAGCGATCCATTGAAATACGGGAAGATAAATAGTGGCTTCAAGAAAAGTTAAGAAGGGTAAAGCAAAGTGCTATGCAGTTGACTGGAACATTTGGGATTCATATATGTTACTACTACAAAGAGATTCGTTTCTCCCCACGACGATATGTCGATCTTACCCCAAAGTTGGGATGTAAGCAACGATGGCCCCCAAACTGAAACCCCGCCTGAAATGTACAGCAAAACTGCTGGCCCCGCAGTCTATCGCTTTCACTGGCGAATAAAAAATTCATATCAATCCTATAATGAAACCTCCCGACGCGCCTCCCGCCTCCCGCCTCCCGCCTCTTGCGGCCCACATTTTGATGCATTTACTATGAATCTTCCTGCATAGTACAAAGTATCGATGATGTATTCTGCCCTCCCGTCTCGCGACACATATTTGGGGGCGGGATCGCTAATTCCGCTGATACCCGTATGTTTACAGTACCCGTGGACAGCAACAGAAAAGCACTAGACGTAGAGGACTATACATGGGTATGGTTTGCACGAAGGGCCTTGAATTAACGTATGTTTTACAACTATAGAATTTACCCTGTTGACCATCCCATCCCATAAAGCAGCTTGCATATTTAACTCTCCTGTCCCAATGGCACCAGCGAGTCCAGCAAGAATTCATTCGCATTCATCAAGTCCGTACTTCCATAAACGACCCTACGGCGAGCGACAGGAGCACGAGCACCAGCAGGTGCACCGTCGGCACCTGGCTGACCGCTCGTCCGCTTCACCCAGTCCTGCAAATTGCCGTACTCGTCCATACTGCCACCGCCAACAGTGAATACAATAGCTTCATTGAAAGCCTGGCGGCGTTGGCCAAAGGTGGCACCGGTGCCAGGGCCAGAGGCACCCATTGCACCGGGCATCTGCTGGTTTCGTGAAGCGGAGGCCGGGGGCATGGCACCACGAGCGTTGGCGCTGCGTGGGTCAAAGTAGAGATAGTTTTCTGTTTTGGTAATAGCAGAGCTGGATGCTGAGGCTGGGTCCATGATAGACTCGGTGATTTTAGTCACGGTGAGATCTTTATTTGCGGGAAGGAAGTTCTTCACGCCGGAAATGAGGGAATCAAAGTTGGCACCGAGCGCACCGGAAGTGATGCGGTCTGTGAGGCGGTTGGAGAGTGATGAGAAGCCACGGAAGATGTCGGAGGATTGCTGCTCTGGAGCAGCGGTCGTCATCATGGTCATACGAGTAATTTCGCGTACTTGACGGACGTATGCGATAGGGGTGATGTCGGTGACACCGGCCTGAGTGAGAGCCTCTTCGAATTGTGTCATCTCTGTACGGTTTAGCTCGGTCTCGGTGCTGAGGAACCAGATGATGAAAATGCGCAGCTTGTCTGTGGGGTTGCTGCCCTTGGCTGGGTCATTGATCAACTCCAGAAGCTGTGCCTTGGTTTGTTTTGTGATGTTCTCCTCCAGCTCGAAGAAGTTATCCAACTGTCGGTCCTTGATGCCCTTCAGTAAGGCAGTAGCAATGTTCATGTGCATGTCAAGAACAGCCTTACGCTCCCGCAGTTCGGGGAGTAGCGTAATGGCCGCCTTCAGGTGCTGCGCAGAGGCACTAGTATCATTCTGGAGATCCTCAATAGAAGAAGCACCGGTTTTCTTCGTGATATCGTTTGCATCCTCCTTGTACCGGGTCAACTCAGCATCAATGTCTTCAGCGACCTGAGGGAATGGTGCACCGGCATTCCGCTGCCAGAAGAAATCATTGCTATTCAGGTCATACGACTTCTTCCCACCCTTGCCCGAGTCCTGCTCGTCGGCATCCAAGGTAATCCTGTTCAACCGCATCTGCAGCACATCTTGCACCAGAGACTGGTATGTCCAGGAGTGTGAAAGCATGGGCACCAAATCGACGTTTCGGTCCATAATAATCAGTACGGGGCGTGTCGAAGGTACCCCCGGCAAAGCCCTTTGATTTCCAGAGAAGAGGTTATCCTTCGAATTGAGAATGTGATCACGAAGTTTCCGATCAAGCTTCGTTGCGATGAGCTCTGCTGCACCACCTTTGGGGCATCGAATGATAGGAATGGAACCTAATGAATTAGCAGATGACCATGGAATCGAAAGTAAATAGACTTACCCATAGTTACGCTGACGCTAAAGAGGCCGCTAACCACCTTATCGACAATGGCATCCAGATCCTCATCAGTAGTTTTCGGGCTGTTGATCTTGTAGTATGCGTTGTTGCCCATGCCCAAGGAAAAAAGGTCAGGCTCTGCAACGATAAAGTTGAGATACTGATCAAAGACTTGGGCGACATGTTCTGAGGCGCCAGATGCAGCTATTTGCGAAGCAAAGTCCTCGAGGAGGGGCCGGGGAACGGAGGATAGGAAGTTGACATAGGCGGGGGAGTAAAGACCCTGGGAAAGGTCGCGGGAGATCGCTTGAATATTCGCCTCATTTGGTTCGACCAGGTAAACGACGGGCACGTCAGGAATGGGATATCTTTGAGAATTGATGCTCCTGGACCGACACTAGTTAGCCATTCCAGTCTACTGAGGGGGGCGGGTCGCAACAGCATACAGGTGAATAGTAATCCCCCACGCTCGGAGATCATTGACTCGCAGGACACTGCTGATAACATCACGGCCCATGCCATCGAATACCAGGACTTTCCAGATCGGGTCGCCATCCTCATTCAGGATCGGGGTGGAGTGGGAGATGAGGCCGCCATGGCTAGAGGGATCATGAGAGTCCTCTGCAGGGCGGGGATCATGATTTAGATTCAGGAGTTTTTGAATTGAGGCTATAATAAGTCAGTCAGTCAAACTCCGTAGATTTGGGGGCGATATAGAGCAATCACCTACCGACCTGTCGGTCTCGGAGGGACATTGGATGCGCCATGGCAGACCAGGCACCACGGGCTTCGGTAAAACAATCAGGGATTAAGTTTGGCCCCACAGCATTCAAAAGAAGTATATGGCTTCCAACTGGAGATCAATCATCAAAGTTGGAAGAGCTGGGCTTTTTGCTTGTTGATATCCCGCTTTCCCCGTTAAGCATGAAGCGTGGCCCGACTAGGGGATGAGGTAATCAGACAAACTGAGCAAACTCCGGGGGACGTATCACATGTATGACATGTCACCAGCGGAGCTTGAAAGTATTTACTGTCTCAGTACAGTGAAACGGTAATATATCGCCTTTTCAACGAATGGGAACTTTTGACGCCGTACCAGTTCCGTCCCCAACATTACCTACCTTGCGCAGCAATTTGCTGCCCCTTCCACCTCAAATCTCTCCCTCCACATCACCCCATCATCTCCCCCAATTTCCCTCTTTTCTTCGTAAAGCGAATGGCTATGATGCTAGAGTGGCTCTGGATATAGGAGCCTATCTATTCTCTGCCCCAGAGTATTTTTCTACTGAAGGAAACAAGCTTAAAACTCCAGAGGAGAGCGCAGCTGAAGCTGGAACCAAGGTCCAGAATACAATCAGTGCAGGAGAGAATACAGAAGGAAAACCAAGCAGACAGCCATAAAGGATTCTGGAAAATCCAGGCGTCTCAGAATTATTTTTCTACTTCTTGATCTTCTTCTCTACGGGTTGTATACAGCCACTCAGGGTCCTTAAAAGGTGCAGAAAATACCAGGAATCGACGCCAAAACCACAGGATTTCATCAGCGACAGTGGATGCCTGAGGCAAACACGATTCTAAACCCATCACTAAGACACGCATATTCTGTTTTGCAAATTAAACAAAGGAAAAGAAAGGTACGACAGTATCCGTGGTTACGTCTCAGTCCTGCTCTAGCTGTACTATCCGTGATATAACCTTTGCAAAGGTTGGGGGATGATCACATCCTGATAATTCGTCATTTCCTCAGTGTTCCTTGTGTTACCAGTTGCCGCCGACGCGCATTCTCAGCCAATCAAATCGCTCTGATCGATCAGACGCGTGACCCCCGCACCTGACCCCCGGTCAAACGTTTTCCCGAGCACTTTCCGTTCAAGGCAGGCGGTGGTAAAGCACTTCAGGGTGGACCCACGTGATATACAGGGCAAATATACAGCAGCAAGCTTTCATTTAAGTAAAGTGAAGTGAGAGTATTTTCAATCAACTCTGGTGGGCGCACATCATGGAGCAGTCCTCGGCTCAGAACCGAATGCCGGGTCTGCCCCATAGCAGAACGCCCCAGGGACCTTCGCCTCAATTCTGGAACAGTATGGACTCCATGTATCCTGATCCACAGATTCAACAATCCCAATCTCAGCAGCCCCAAGATCCGTCCTCCCAGCAGCCATTGGGCATTAGCTGGGATCATCCAGTGCTTCAACAACAACAGCCGATGCTCCAACAACAACAGACCCAGATGACATCGCCGAACGACCCAAACCTAGAGCTCTACTCCATCCCCCAATCATGGCAGCCAAACCCATTGCACCAACCTGGTCGTGGTGGTTATGTCCCATCTCCTCAATACCAGACTGCACAACCACTGCAGCAGCCACTGCAGCAATTTCAACCAAGTCAAATGCAGTACGACTCGCGCTCCTTGCAAGCGACCGAGAGCTCGGCCTTCCCCTCCTACTCCTTCCCACCGAATTTCTACCCGCAACAACTCTCTGTGCAGGACTCATTCCAGACCCGTCCTACGCAGCAGCATCCACAATCGGCGGAATTCCAGGTGCCTACCCCGCAACCTGCCTTGTCTCAGTTCGCCGCACCACCTGGGTACCCTCCTTCTGAGCTGCACAATACCATCGATCTCACCGAAGACTTTCCCTCTGAACCTGGACATCACCACACCATCGACCCGCAATTCCTTAACCCGACAACGCAGTCTGCAGAGCGTCAAGCCATGCACAATAACTTCATATATGGAAATCCTGCGGAGTTTGACCGGGCTGGTGGGCAGATGTTCAACTATTTTGAAAATGGCATCTCTGCTCAACCTCAATTCCGCGTTGGGTCTGGCCACGCTGGCCCTCAAAATGGTATGTCTGTTTCAAGTCATTCCGGTCTTCCTGTTCCCGAAGTCGTAATCACGGCAAAGAAGCCTCCCAAGAAACAACCAGCAAAGAAAACCGCCAAGAAGGAGAACAAGGCCAAGGGGGCTAGTAGTGAGAGCTCTGACTCTGAGCTGGAAATTGAGGCCCCACCGGAGCCATCGCCCATCCCCGCAGTCCGACCCATCGAGCCTATTGCAGCAGCTGTGTATGATACACTGCAGGCCGTCTGGTCGCCCCGAAACAAGAGAGTCTCAGCCGATAAAGTAAAGAACGGGTTGATGGCATTCAAAGAAATTATTAAGACTCTTCGGGACTCTTGGAAAGACCAGGTCCAGGCGATGAAGAACGCAGAGAACCAGGGTGATAATGATAAAGCTGCCGCGCTAAGAAAAGGTGTGATTTTGCAGCGCCAGACAATGGATAAGATAATGACCACTGCCATGGAGATGGGTCATCCTGTGATCGTCGAGAAGTATGCATCCCCCACCCCCAGTCCCATGCCCACTTTTTCCTTCCTAAGATACCATGCGTTTGCACATGGTTGTCGTGACGATATAAGTCTGAAGCAAATTGAGAGCATTGCCCGCGTAAACCTGTTTCCCGTGGAATGAACCAAGTTACAATTAATATGGCTAGAAAATAAAGGTTGCCTCCTATGCTCCAGACTGCATCCCATGATGCTTTTTTTGGCTACATATGGACAGACACCAAAGCCTGAAGTTCCAGGTAGATACGCTGGCTAAAGCTATCTGCGAAGCCTTGGACAAAATGCCTCGATTGCTAAGCTTTAAGCGCGTCATTTCGACTTGCCAAGCACTGTCTCATCTCATATTGGTTGTTTTCTACTGGATTGCTAATTGGCCTTTAGATGTGGAGAACATCCGGTGGCACTTGCAGCCATTTACTCCTTTTTGGCAGACCGTTTCCAGGCCGCTGATTTCGAAGGTTCATTAACCATTAACATGATCAAGGTAAGTTAACACGTGACGAAAATGCTTGTAACATGACTCTGACATAAGCTCCAGCTTTTGGCGCAATTCATTACTGTAGATGAAGAAATCCTGCAGAAGACCAACCTTGCTAAGCTGCTACCTCGCTTTATTAAGAAAGGTGGACCGTCCATCAAGGAGTCAGCGCAGAAAATCTTAGATAATGCTGCGGCCGCCACCAAATGGAAGCAAAAGATTGCCGAAACAGCAGCGGAAGACTCCTCAGGGAAGGGTTCGTCAGCAGATTCCCCCTCCGAAATTGCTGGCTCAAAACGTGCACGGGACGGAGAAAGTAACGTCCAGCCTGCCACGAAGCGGATGGTTGTTACGTCGAATCCCAAGGATGCGAATAAGCCCGCCGTGCCAGCTAATGGCGTGGGAAAGCGACCTGTCGAAGGCGCTCAGAATGGCAAGCCTGCAACCGCAGCAGCACCCCGCCCCAGAGCCAATGTCGTTGCACCCAAGCCTTCAAGTCTGTTTGGCGCACTGAGCTCCGCTTCCAAGCGACCGGGAACAACAAATGCTGAGAGGGCCGCAGCAATCGCTGCAGGGAAGTCCACGTACGTGTCACATTCACATACTGTCCAATCTTTGAAATGCAAAATAACTGATATTGTCAACAGACCTGCCACGGAGAAGAAGGAAAAGCCCGTAGCACCCCCTCCCAAACCCGCTTTCTCCTTCGGCGACATTATGGCCGATCTTAGTAAACCCAAAGAGACTGTTGTCGTTAAGCCCACAGAGGAAAGGCCCCCGGAGACAGAAGAAGAACGCACAAAGCGGCTGCGAAAAGAAGAGCGACGTAAGCTGCGTGTTACCTGGAAACCAGAGGAGTCACTCACAGAGGTCCGATTGTTCACTCACGACCCTGACGAAGAGCTGGGCCCTGGCGACGGTTCCTTGCGCGGCGCAGGCGATGTGAAAGGTGAAGGTAGTGTTCTTAAACTTCATAAAGATTTGGAGGAGTTGGAGGAAGACGATCTTGGTGGTCTTCGGGAGACCAGTTATGGCGAATACCCTGCTCTCACTGGTGAGTTGCACTTTCCTACAATGCGACAGCCAAATTTGACTAACACCAAAACAGAGATCGTTATTGAATCCGAGGAAATGAAGAACGGAAACTTCATCAAACGTGGCGGAAACCAGATTCCCCACAGCCCCGAAAAAGAGGCTCAGGATCACCGAGAGTCCACTACCCTCATGGTGTTCCACACTTCTCCAGCCGATGTCCCCTCGACACCGAAGGAGCCCCCCGCTCCTGATGTCGACGAGGTCGTCCCCGATGTTATTCCCTTCGGAGAATTGCCCGATAACATCAAGGTACGTCATCTTCGAACAAAAATTGAGGAATAGTAACTAATTGCAATTGGTCCAGGCCCGGCAAGAACGGTACTTCGAATACATGAATCCCAAGCCCGCGCCGCCTCCCCCGGCCCAAATCCAACCTCAACCAAACCAAGCAGCAGGCGGATTTGATATTTCCAACATCTTAAAACTGATCCACGCTGGAACGCAACAGCAATCGACACCTCCACCGCAACCCGCGCAGCAACCTGCACACCCAATGTCCGATCTGGAGCGTACCATCAGCATGTTCCGCCAGACACAGCCTATCGTCCCTCAAGCCCCGGTGCCCCCAGCACCGGTCGGGGGCGTTGATTTCCAAAATATTCTCAACGTCATGAAACAGTTGCAGCCCGGCGCATACACCCAACCACAGCAGACCCAGCCTGCAATGGCCCCTAACTTTGGCGCCATGTTCGGTCCGTTCAACGGCCCAAACCAACAGTCTGGCCCCCCACAGCACATGCAGCCAACGGCCAGCTACGAGGACACCGAACGCATGAAACGCATGCGTGAGCGTGAGGACGCACCTGTCGATGGCCAGTATGACCCTTCATGGAGTCGTCAGAAGCGGACAAAGGCCAACGATGCCAAACCGGTAAGCTCATACTCAAACACCAGCCTTTTTTCTCATGGCAACTTGCTGACATTCGGAATAGTATAAATATGGATTGGTTGCATGCAAGTTCTGGGCTGAAGGAAAGTGCAGAAAAGGAGACAATTGCACTTTCCGTCATGATACTTAGCTCTCCTTACAAAGGCCTTGAGGATGCTGGTTCAGAATCCTGCTGCTGGCATCTACATCTGTGCCACGATGTCCGGTTTTGATTTTTCTTGTTCTTTTCTTCTTTTTTTGATCTTCAATCCCCGAAGCAAATTCATGCATGGGCCTTTACGAAGGCTCGAAGGCGTTCTTGCGGCTATCTTTACCATGTTATTTTTTGTCTGTGTACTATTTGGCCATGACCTTCATCTTCCATATGTCTACGCATTCCGAAGGGGTTTTACAGTACCGGGATTCATCTTATGGCGCATGCCTCGGGGGAAAGAAAACATATGTACATTAACAACTATTATTGATAACCTCTTCGTTCAATGAAGATTAAGTGCCTGATCAATCCTCTTGTAGTCCATTTCTCTTGTGTTGACAGATGCTTTTGTGGCTTCCACTAGTTGGCTGGGCTAGGCTTCTCTGTGTTACGCTGCCAATCTGTCTTCGAAATTGTATGAGACCATTCATGATGCAGCTGCCATGGACAATTTCAAGTCGAGTCCAATGCTGAAGCCTCAATTCACGTCTGACTGAATCCGAAGACTTGCACTCCGAAATACCTGTATCATATCACAGTCCTGGAGTTGTTGACTGTAGGATCTGTGCCGAGCGTTCGACAGCAATGAGTAACTACACGAGGTACCTATATTTTCTAAGATTGTAGGTCTTCTCCTAGCAGCGAGGAGGAAATGTCATACAGGAGCCTGGAGACTTCAAAATCTTGAAAATCCCGAAAATACTTACAACTACTGTAGGAAGTGTGATTGGTACGACAGAGTAATATTGACGATCACTGTCTAGGAAAAAGTATGACGAATTGGTTCTCATTCAATACCAGATCCGAACCACATTCACAAGAGCATTGCTGCTATGCAGAAGATGTTGAAGGTGCAGGAATGGTTTGAAGTGTTATGAAGACATGTTTTGGAAGAGTGCTTCGACGAAAGATTGCTGCGATATGAAGATGCAGAGTTATCCCATGAAGAAATGGGTTGATGTCTTTTGATGTTGTTGCTTTTGATGTTGTTGCTTTTGATGTTGTTGCTTGTG